>OX183131.1:11208392-11382392 GCA_945261195.1 Cryptosula pallasiana | reverse complement strand
CCACAGCCTAAGTGCAGAAATCAAAGTGTGGCCAACTCCCCTTGTCACGTGACCCTCTGGAGCCAAATGCTTGAGTGATTACACTATAACTTATAGAGAAAAGGCTCTATTTCAACAGCTAATAACTCTGCAAATTGACAAGGTACAGCTTAAAACAACCTCTCATCTGAAAGCTCAGGATGTCTCCTAGCCCACTGGGAATTTTAAACAAAAACATTTCAATGTAAGTTAAGTAATAAGGGCCAAAATATAGTGCTTATATTAGCACTTGTCTTATCAAAAAACTATTTTTCTTATACCATTCAACTTTCATATCAAATTTTAAATAAATAACAACTTTAGATATAAGCAATAGCCATAATTTATTCATAGAATTATAATCTCAAAGTAGTTTAAATAATAATAATATTAAATATTCCAAAAAAATAATCATTTTTTACGGTACCGATGAAATCAATTATTTTTTTTCAAAATGAGCGTACTACTTTTTCACATTGTTTATAGTTCACTTTGGAGTAGTCTACAACGAGTTTTTGTGATTCAGTCAGATATTGATGAATAATAATAATAAATACTAGTTAAAATAAATAACAAACATTGCACTAGTTTTATTATTATTTCGTTTTTTTTGCCGCAAAACCAAGTGGCACTTCGGTTGTCTCTTATATGGATGGTAAATAACGCGACTGTGCGCCCTGCATACTATTACAAAAGGTCACGTAAAGTCACTGGGATGAAAGCGAACGCTTTTTTCATTATAGGGCACATAATCATTAGTAAACGTATCGGCAAACTTATCAATATACGGTACCGCTAATATAGAGTTCTTCATCCGAAGGGGAGATGACTCCTGGCTCCAGTGAAGGCTCCAGTGACGGTTAAAGGTATTAAACAAAATTTTACTCCAAAAATCCACTGAATAAAATAATTTTTTTTGCTAGATTGAAACAAAACATGTTCACAGAGGTATTATTGCAAAAAGAAATTCATTTTACGCAACAAATATTGAATAAATGAGTAAAAACTATTTCAGCCAATGGTGACTTATATGACCATTTGTGAAATTTGGCTCCAGTGGAGTTGTCCTTATATAAAATAGCGCTGGAAACGGCTGACCACACTTTGATTTCTGCACTTAGCCCACAGCTATATACATACCCCATATGACATTATAATACACATGGGGGCCCCGCAATCAACCACTTATTTATCTATATATATATATATATATATATATATATATATATATATATATATATATATATATATACTAAAAGGTAAAATAGTAAAAGATGTTAAAACTACTGGCTGACTACATCTTTTACTATTTTACCTTTTAGTATATATATATATATATATATATATATATATATATATATATATACTAAAAGGGTAATAGTAAAAGATGTTAAAACTACTGGCTGACTACAAGTTGTTTCATGTGCTAGAAAAAAAGAGATGGAAAAAGAAAATAATTCTAGGCACAATCATCAGGTCGGCTCTCAGCTGTTAAAAATGGTGGAACAGGAAACAGTTAGTTCAGACCGAAAATATTAAGTGCACAAAGATCGTATAGTTAATATGTTGTTAAGGGTGCACGGGCGTCTAAGGCAGCTAAGGGCATAGAGCTACGCCTGGCTGAGAGTAAATTTATTAGAGTGTCGGCAGGTGGTGACAACTTCACTCCTGCTGTTGAGGGAAGACAACTCTGGTTGAAAGATGATATAGAATTTTTCAGCCGTACAAAGGTGACATTTCTTATCAGTGTTAGAATACGCTCTGGCATGGGATAAAATTCTCCATTTGATGTTAAATTGGGTGCATGACTCTTTAAGTAACCAGATATGCTTGCTCAGCTCAGTGGAGTTTCTTTTGCTGGCAGTATTAAAAGATGTTTTGTGGTTTCTATATCTAGCTTTAAATTCTCCTTCGGTTAGGCCAACATATGTTTCGACTTTGTTATTAGCTGTGACTATAGCCTGGTAAATGACACTTTTAATCTGGCAGTTGCCTTCGAGGGGACACTCAGCTTTATTTCTACAGTTGCTAGGTGTATTCCTGGCTGATTTCAAATTGTGATGGAGAAAGCATTCCACGACCGCAAGTGTAACCTCATCAACAATGCAATGTCTAATGTGTGGTCTCTATGGCAAACTTTGCTTAAATTTTGTTTATCACTTTTTTATTGAACACTTATCAATGTGCTATCAAGTGGTTGTCAACAAGTAAACAAATAGCAAGTTAACTACATTTGAGATCTTTAAACGCTTTTAGCTCAATTTGTGCTGTTTAAATTTGGGAATGGCTAAAGCAGCATGTTACTGCGATGTTTTTCACTTGAAGGTTTGCCACTACAACTGTTCCCGCAATTTAACCCAGACACCTTCATGCATGACCCCTGTGTTGCACTGGTGACCTAGCTATTACATATCAAGTCATCATGCCTGCCAACCAGAAATGGCGTACTAGTCACACATATATCATTCCAAAACATCCAACCTTTCTTCAATCTTGTGTCCTCAAAAACGACTAATTTAGTAATATTCTACTTGCTGAACAATTCCATATCAACAACCACAATATCGTCAATTCCAACAATTGTAGACAAACAGCAAGGTTAGTATGACAATCTTGCATAAAACCTCTTTTGAGAAAAAAATAAATTGGCCATGTTGGTAAACTTTTCTTCTCACCTGTTTACCGCCAGCTGCGATATCAATGTGATGAGGGTTATACAGCCATTGTCTGCTCTTAAGGGAAAGAGCGAGAAACTGCATAGTATTTTGTAGTACTCCTGAAACTAAATAGCTCATATATATCATCAACCCATGAAACTCCAACAAAGACCCGAACTGTTAAGCAGTTAATCCACTTGAAAGTATTCCTCAAAATTAAGGCTGTAAAACGGTTGAGGAAACTTATCGGCATAAATGACTGAGTTCTACCAGCTAATCTTTGATTTATCACGTTTTCCATCTTGATCCAAAAGTGCCTAAATATTGCGTCAATACTAGTGATTGGTGATAACACCAGTTCCATAATTAATGGTTGTGTGATAGGGAATGCGATATATTTTTGGAATTTTTCACAGTTATAAATCTTTTAATTACTTCAGAATTAACCACTTCGTTCCAAGTGCTTGTCATTTTAGTGATGTACATGTACAAAGTGTAAAAACATTTGTGCACTGCATACGTGTGTATGTATGTATGTATGTATGTATGTATGTATGTATGTATGTATGTATGTATGTATGTATGTATGTATGTATGTATGTATGTATGTATGTATGTATGTATGTATGTATGTATGTATGTATGTATGTATGTATGTATGTATGTATGTATGTATGTATGTATGTATGTATGTATGTATGTATGTATGTATGTATGTATGTATGTATGTATGTATGTATGTATGTATGTATGTATGTATGTATGTATGTATGTATGTATGTATGTATGTATGTATGTATGTATGTATGTATGTATGTATGTATGTATGTATGTATGTATGTATGTATGTATGTATGTATGTATGTATGTATGTATGTATGTATGTATGTATGTATGTATGTATGTATGTATGTATGTATGTATGTATGTATGTATGTATGTATGTATGTATGTATGTATGTATGTATGCAACTGTGAAAAAAACTTTTTTTGAATGCAGAACTGAAAAGGAAGGAAAAAAAACTACAACTAGTTGCTATTTAAAATTTTGATATTTACAGCACATGCTCAGGTGAGACAAAGTGTAGGCACACATGATTGGAAGAAAATAAGATTGTTGGATATGCAAGTTGATGGAAACTTGAATATCGAATGCGAAAAAAAAATATACTTTTATTTCTGGCATAGAAAACTGTTATTTTTTATTTTCTCTCAAAACTGTTACTCTCAAAAAACCTCTATGGGGAAAAAAGAGAAAACCCTTGGGTATACCAGGATAAATGATATAAACAAACATCACAAATGAACTTGCTTTAGGTATTTTTGACAACCTGATTAATTGATCGTGATATATTTTGGTAGTGTAGCTCAATAGTTTATAGATAAATAAATACCTTTAATTAGAATAATAAATAAATAAAAACCGCGAAAATCTAGTGACAAATAATTGTTTATTGTTGTTATTCAATATTATTGTTATAACTAATAGATACTACACTGAAAAAATGATATGCCCGGTAAGTTTAAATTTTGTAAATGATAATTATAATATGCTATAAAGTAATTGTATTGCTTGTGCTGAATAATAACAACAATGACAATAAAAACAACAGTTTGATAAAAGAAATATAATTGTTTATTCTTAGAATGAATAAAGACAGTAATATAAAAATTGTTTTAAAGGATAAACCACATTACATCGTATTACATGTTATTACTATATAAGATATTTTGTTAACTATTATTATTGGTCATTTTTACATATCTATTACAGTTTTTTTATTATTATTATTACCAACAATCATCATTTTGTTGGGAAACTTTAATTATTATTTATTTATTACATCCCAGGTGTTTTATAAGCATTTCTGAGCAGAAAAATTTCTATTGGATGGAGAAAATGAGATTTATCATAGCAAAATAAGTACCAAAGTAATGATGACAATATGGGTCCCTAAAATGAAACAGATCTCAAAACTAATCTCGTTTAGAATCATAACAACATTCAAGGTCTCTCTATTGCACTCCAATCGACAGAAAAATAATAGCCTGAGAACTAGCGATAGTTTACTCGTTTTGCAACAACACTCGCTTACAAAGGTCTTGATTCACATCAAGTTAAATTGACTTGTTCAAAGTGAAAAGATTGACATTTTCATGATTTTTCTTCAGGATAGCATGATTGAAATTTAGTGACAAAGGTAAGGTTATGTGACGAAACACACAAAAAGGCATCTCCCTCTTCATATAGACAAACTGATACATGTGTTCAGCATAATAAACAGTATTATAGTGACGTAACCGGGGTTTCTTTTTATCAGATTAACTGAGTCTTAAAAGGTTAATCTTTTTGATCTTAAAAATCAATTAATCTGGTTAATCTTTAAAATAACTCGATTAATTGACAGCCTTAACATATATGTACTTCATTGATGCAGTATTTGAATGTATGCTGTATCCATGCATCCATAGATGCCTACAGTAAATTCAGGATATACGTACAATTTATGCACATATACAAACACACACATCAAATGTATACATCACATAGCTACAACATACATATTCATTGCATACATAGTATATGGTATATATATACATATAATTAGTACACAACACTTACACACACATTGTGCATATACACATTACATGTGTACAATATATGATATATATACACATTCACATAGTACATGCATGCAGTACAAACACACAAAACATACTGAGATACATACTTCTTTCTTACAAACAAACATACACTGAGTAGCACTGGGATATGTGCTTCTAACAAACATACCATGTTTTTGGCCACGTATAAAATTTCATACACTCACGCAATCGTCACATAAATGGTTTTGAGCGAACCTGGGGATAGGGTAAATTTCAGTGATTGTAAAAGCTGTAGGGTTTCAACCAAACAACCAGTTAACATGCTTAGTATCAGCTTAGGCTTGTACTAAAGCTATGGCCAACGCATGGCCTAGTCAGATATGAGTCACATACAAGCGGAGTGTGGGTTTGATCTTGAGGTTGTTGATGACGCACTAGAAGAAAATGGAAGTACAATTTGAGGATTATGTTGCATAAGTTATTGTGCTACAAGTATTTTTCCCTAAATATACCATAATCTGTTCACAATCGTTAGTTGTAGCAAGATTGGCAGAGTTTTAAGAATATTTTATAAAGTTATATTATTATGTTACATGCAGAAACTTTTCTCAAGTGTGCGATCTCAGCTATTCAATAGCAGAGCCTAGTGACCCTGTAGGGTATACAGGGTATACAGGTATACAGGGTCACTAGCAGAGCCTATTTTTTAGCCAACAACTGCTGTATCTCAGTGAGTAGTAGTAGCACTTCCTACTTTCTAACGTTGTAAAACAACATGGCAACAACAACAAGAGGCAGAAGAAAAAACAATGTATCTACTCGATGGACCCCTTCCGGAGAGGTAAGTGATGTAAAATACATGATTCATTCAGGAGTTATGGTAGGTTTCCAGTGCAGCCAATTTACTTCATTATTATAATAATATTATTATTATAATAATATTGTTGTTGTTAGTGTCTGTTAGTAGTGTATCTTCTTATGAAGCTGCTTTTCCTGCTATAATAATAATAAATGAAGTTGAACAAATCATTATTATT
This sequence comes from Cryptosula pallasiana, assembly GCA_945261195.1. Classification (NCBI taxonomy): domain Eukaryota; kingdom Metazoa; phylum Bryozoa; class Gymnolaemata; order Cheilostomatida; family Cryptosulidae; genus Cryptosula; species Cryptosula pallasiana. The sequence goes on along the minus strand of OX183131.1, from coordinate 11,376,073 downwards.
ATTTTAATTTTTTCTAACAACCTATTACTGCTGTAATTATTACTTAATTATTGTAATAGTAGTTTCCTTGTTGTTGTAGTAAAAAAATTTAATTTTCCTGCGATCTTCTTATTCTCATTCATTTGTATTTTTATTACCATCAAGTTGTTCAACTGTTAGGGACGCCATACGAACAATCGTCACTACACTCTAAGTAGTTCTATGTTGACACTCTAACGCAATTAATTCTATGTACTCATGTATTATTTTCCAGTAACATACAAACTTATATGTTGGACATGTGCAATCATTCATGCGATACTCTAACTACCACCCATATTGTTCTATTGGCCCACTCTGACCAATTATTTGTGTGAGGTGTGGCATCTATTATGTACTACTTTTTATTATATAATCATGCATATAAATATGGCTGTCATCGATAATAAAGTCAGAGCAACTGTGAGCCTCAAATGATTGTTTATTACTACACAGACTTTAGTCAGTAGCACAAACAATAAGCACAGGATACAGACTACAGCTTGCACTACCGACTATCAGTGTAGTAAGGAACTTGGTAGAAAGCAATCGATCAACTCGATCCTTGCTGTGTATTCCCGCTTGTCGGTGTACAGTGCCAAGCATTCCTACTCACCCGATATTTCGGCACAGACAAGTCGACCCTTGTTGCACCGACTGACTATAGAAAGGGCCGAACAGCCACTTCCAATTGCACTTGTGATTGTGGGGAGTTGTATAGGTGTGCGCAATACCGCAGCAACTAAAATCCTGTACAGTGGTGGCAGCAGTGGGATTCCGACAGTTCCCAGAGAAGATAACTCCCACACCAGTACACAAAAAGGCAATAAAGTGACAGAAAGATGGCCAACCGACGTAGGGCAGTCAGCACAGACAGAGAGGGAGCACCCATGCACATTATGGGCACCCTGACCGACATTCTAGATAGAATGACGGTCACCAACAACAAGAACAAATTCCAGGCTCCAAAATTTAATGGAGAAGGCGATGTTAACTACTTTTTACAGCGCTTTCAAGAAGTAGCCGGAGCCAACAGATGGACAGAGGACGAGACAATCATACACCTCCGACAGTCGCTGCTAGGCAAAGCAGAACAGTGTGGACGTAGCCTGACACTACAGGCTATCATGCATGCCCTACGAGCCAGCTTCGGACTCACCCGAACCGAAGCTCAGAACAAGCTGATGCACTATCGGAAGCCACAAGGAGACACCTTAAGGGAGCACGCTCTTACAGTAGAACAACTAATAGAGGCAGCGTATCAAGACCTCCCACAACAGAATAGAACCGAGCTGACGTTACAAACATTTCAAAGCACGCTAGGTCACACATATCTACAGAGGCACCTACTAGCCATTCGGCCGGCTACAGTGGAGGAAGCCATACAAGCGGGCAATGAATTTTTGCAAATCCAACACCAGCCGCTGACACACACCAATATACGGGTGGTACACGAAGATCAGCAAGAGGAGGTACCACCAACCGCTTGCAAGGAGGTAGAGGATCCACTGGGAAAGCTGATGGCAAGCATAGCAGAGCTGAGCCGTGAGGTAGCAGAGATAAAAAACAAGAATAAAGACCCCCGCTCAAAAGATGCTGGGGATGTCAAAGGACAGGGCACCTGAGAAAGGAATGCAGGACGGCTCCCTGGACCAGCGTCCAGGGAAACGGGTACGGCCCGCAACAGTAGGGCCACCTACTCGTTGCAGCAGGGCACCCGAGAAAACCCGAAAATTCCAGCACCACCGGACAGAGGCTCAGGAAAGCACCAGGCGCCCCAGGTACATGCCAACGCCACCCGCCCCGGTTCCACTAACCAATCGATATACACCCCTAGTATATGAAGAAGAGGTTACAGATGAAGAAGACGAAGAGCTCACAGAACCCCCCACAAAGAAGAGGCGGCCGCAACACAAAGCCAGCCAGACTCCACCACCACCGGAAGACCCAGAGGTCGACCGACAGCCTATGACCGTTCACCTCAACCAAATTGAGCGTCCCTACAAATCTAGTTATTACTTGCCGGGACGAATAGAGGGACGAGCCGTGTCCTACTTGATAGACACGGGCTGTAATACCAACCTACTGTCGAAGCGAATATTCGACCAACTACCAAACGGAGTGAAAGAACACCTGCAAGACTACGATTCACATGGGCTGATGGCGGATGGAACTCGGTTGCCGTTCTATGGACTCATCACCCTGACGGGCCGCATTCGCCAAGTCAAGTACAAAGAGACGTTCGTCGTCAGTCAAGTGAATGAAGACATTATCTTAGGTATGCCCTTCCTAACTAACCACCACTGCCAAATGGGATTCGACAGACCCATCCTAAGGATCCAGGAGCAAGAGTTGACTTGCACGGACAGGCATGGGAGAAACCTGATCTCCAAAGTTCAAGTACGCCAGAACACGAGCATACCCCCCCAAGCCGAGGCTACCGTCTCCTGTCACCTCACCGACAGGGATCCCTGCGAACAAGGGATAATCGAGAGCATAGAGGGCGGACTACTGCTCGCTGCCAGCGTAAACACTCCTGACAGCCGAGGACGAGTACTGGTAAGGTGTATCAACCCCACACAGGACGCCCTCCACATACCGGCCGGCGAAGTAATAGGTACGTACACTGGCATCGGACGAGAGGAGGTACAATCCCTTCCCTCCAGAGAACCCCAAGCCGGACCCATGTATGGTGACCTTCCCGACCACCTACAGGCCCTGTTCCAACAGGCACGACAAGGGTGTAAGAACACAAGAGAGGAGAGACAACTACGGACACTCCTGTTGACCTACCAAGACGTGTTTAGCCGGAGCGACAGCGATATTGGGCGGACACACCTCGCCGAGCACTCCATCCCAACGGAGCCAGGAACCCGACCCATCCGCTGTCCACCCCACCGGTTAGGGCCTGAAAAAGAGGCGGAGGCAGAACGCCAGGTAAAAGAGCTTTTGGCTAAGGATCTGATAGAGCCAGCAGACGGAGCATGGAGCTCGCCCGTCGTGCTTGTCCGGAAGAAGGACGATTCATGGAGGTTCTGCGTGGACTATAGGAGATTAAATGACGTCACTAGGCAAGACGCCTACCCGATCCCCCGAATAGACGACTCCTTAGACGCACTAGCCGGAAGTAAATACTTCTCCACTCTTGACCTAACCAGCGGCTATTGGCAAGTCCCACTAGACCAAGACGCGCAGCACAAATCGGCCTTCATCACCCGAAGTGGCCTCTGGAAGTGGAAGGTGCTACCATTTGGCCTCACTTCGGCCCCTGCAACGTTCCAACGGTTGATGGAAAGGGTTCTAAAGGGACTACATTGGAAAACCTTACTCCTGTATCTCGATGACGTGATCATCATAGCCCCAGATTTCTCCACACACCTAGAGCGGCTAGGAGAGGTACTCTCCCGCCTTCAACGAGCGGACCTCAAGGTAAAGCCCTCGAAATGCGAGATTCTGAGCCAACGAGTCAGATACCTGGGCCACGTAGTCAGTGCAGAAGGAGTAGCCACAGATCCAGACAAGGTTGCGGCGGTAGAGAGATGGCAGGAACCCAAGGACGTCCGTGCTTTACAAGCATTTCTGGGAACCGCCGGATACTACCGACAATACCTGCCGGACTACGCCACTACGGCAAAACCCTTGACAGTGCTCACCGGAGGAGGTATCCCCTGGACATGGGGGGAAGAGGAGCAGCGGGCATTCGACCGGTTAAAGGTCGGCCTCAGCCAAGCACCAGTGTTGGGGTACCCTGACCCCACACTCCAGTACATTCTAGACACGGACGCTAGCGCCGTGGGACTAGGAGCCGTGTTATCACAGGAGCAAGACGGAAAGGAAAGAGTAATTGCCTATTACAGCAAGACGCTGTCACCAGCCGAACGCAATTACTGTGTGACCCGCAGAGAACTCCTGGCAGTGGTAAAGGCTGTCAAACATTTCCGTCCCTATCTATACGGACAGGAGTTCAAACTCAGAACGGATCATGCATCCCTCCGTTGGCTGTGTAGGCGCAAGGAGCCGTCGAACCAGATAGCCAGGTGGCTAGAGATCCTGGCGGAGTTTAAATACAAGCTAGAGCACCGGGCTGGATCCCGTCACGGGAACGCCGATGGACTCAGCAGGAAGGAGCAGTGCCTCGATTGCAAACAGTGCAACGCAGTCGAGCAAAGAGACGGTGGCCCTACTCACACAGAGTTACAACAAGATACACCACCCGGACAAGTCAACCTCATGGTTACCAACCCCACCACTGGCGGGAAGGAGTTGGCTCAAGCACAGAAGGACGGGAATCACCCCGTGGCCAGGCTATATGCAGAGGTACAGACACCAGGGACCTTGACCCGGCGAGAGCTCGAAGAAGGCAGTTCTGAACTCAGGATCCTGTACGACAGGAAGGAGGCTCTGAGCATCCGCGCCGACCAAGTATTGGTCATGAGGTTCGACCAACAGGGCAGGACTAAGTTCTGTGCAGTCTGTCCTCCATCCTGGAGACAGAGGACCGTGTGGGAAACACACCAACTGGCTCATGCCGGCATACACCGGACCCGAGCACGCTTGATGCTGGACTGGTACTGGCCCGGCATGTCCGCTCTGACCCGCAGGCTGGTAAATAGCTGCGAGATATGTCAGGTTGCTAAGAAGAGCAAGAAACCCACCCCACCAGAAGGCCAGAGGCTCTACGCTGGGAGACCCTTCCAGAAACTGGCGGTGGACCTAGTGGGCCCCCTTCCCCTCACGAAGAGAGGAAACAGATGGATAATGGTGCTGACAGACCATTTCACCAGGTGGCAAGATGCAATTGCCATACCAGACGCCACAGCACCCACAGTGGCCAGCACACTAGACGAGCACGTCTTCAGTTACTGGGGACTGCCCGAACAGGTGCACACAGACCAGGGCGCACAATTCGAATCTGTCATACTAGCAGAGTTGTGTACACTCTGGGGGATACAAAAGCCCAGGACCACGCCTTACCACCCGCAAGGGAATGGCATGGTTGAACGCCAAAACCGGACGCTTGGGGACGCCCTCAGAACCCTCATATTAACAAAAGGGCAGGACGAATGGGACCAGTTGCTCCCACAGATCATGCGTGCATGCAGAGGCACCCCCAACTCAACAACGAAAGAAACGCCAAACATGATGATGCTTGGTAGAGAGGTTCGACTTCCGGACCAGCTGACCGGTTCCCCTCCCACGTTGGACAGTCATGGACTGACAGAACATACCCGACACGTCCAAGAGAACCTACAAATGGCGCATGACTATGTCAGGCAACAGCAGCACCAGATCCGACAGGAGGAGACGGGAGAGCCACCCCGGTTCGAAGAAGGAGACCTGGTGGTGATAGAGAACCGTCGCAGAACGAAGGGTAGCAACCCAAAATTACAGCCTAGCTACATAGGGCCATACACCATTACACACGCCTACCTTAACCATACGTATCGATTGGAAAAGGACGGCCAAGGTTTTGTGCAGAACGGGCGACGGCTGAAATTATACAGGACATGTGAAGGGACTGTCGGCCGAGCACCCACCAGCAGGGAACAGGCGGTGCGACCTAACATGCGTGGCGCCTACAGACAAAGGCAACCAACCCAGAGAGAGGAAAGACAACTCCCCAGGGAGCCGACACCCCCTAGGCCGGGACCCCCGGCAGCGACAGAAGCCCCCAACCCACTGGGCACAACACACCAAAGGGCCGAATTACCAGTAGCAATGCCACCAGAACCTGAACTAGCACCAGTACCAGCAGAAATAGTAGAAGAAAGAACAGAAGAAAGGGCAGAGGTCACGAGGCCAGCAACTCCTAGGGAGAGCGAGGTGGCCCCAGAACAGGTAGCTGAGAGAACGAGTCAGCTAGATGACGAAAGCTGGCCGGCACTACCTAGTCAAGCCAACACCACTCCAGAGAGACCGCAAAGAAACAGAAGGCAGCCAGTGAAATTCACTGACTACCACTGCTATCAGGCTAGAGGAAAAGAAAACAACTCAAAACCATCACCAGGTGAAAGAGCAGGAAAAACTACCCCTAAACCGTGGACAGATAGCCAAGACACCAAAAAACGGCTAGGAATAAAAACATCGACAAAACAACCACTCGTTGTCGGTGGGGGTACCAAAACAGGGGTACAAACTACAATAAAAGACGAAAAGAGCAAGGAACAGACAACTCCCCAACAGAAAAGCATAGAGTTACGTCCACAACATAGACGCAACCATAGCGACGCCCCCCATCCACTACGTCATACCACGTGGGACTTGGAAACAAAAGAAAGGGAGGAGAAATCAACCAATAACAATATCGATAACAACAAATACTGCAGGAAAGAGAAAACACAGTCACTCTCGCCAGCAACAGCACCACACACAGACAGCACCTTCCAAGATATCTTCGCAGCAATTAAATTATTTGAGCAAAAAATGGCAGAACAGAATGACGGCTACTTGTCAATAGAAGAGGACGCCGACGCAGCGGCAAGATTGATAGCCAGAGAGGAAAGACAAAGTAGATGTCGGATTCCTCAGAAGGAAATGTTTAACGCTGTATCTCCTACGAGAGTAAGGAGAGTAGTAATGCCAGAGCCAGGAGCAGCGAGGTGCAGAGAAAGGAGCAAGCAAGTGGCAATCCCCCCACCGCCGGCAGCAAAGCCAACAGAGGTGTGGATATCCGACGCCACCAAGGAAGCAATCAAACGTGCAGCTAAACAGATTGCAACAACCGAGGAATGGGAGTGTACAGTCTGTCGGCTACGACTGCCAAGAAAGAGAATTATCTACCACACTCGACAACACTACGTATTTTACTTTTGTAAATGCGGGAAAAAGAGTAGCTCTAGAGATAGCATCCTAAGACACATCAGGCAACAAGATGGAGATCTCGCACACGGAGGGGACTCCCGACCCCTGTTTGAAGTAGATGCAACTTCCTACGACGACTTCTGTCAGTATATACAGTGGAGAAAGCCAGCAAAATTCGGCACGCCAATTCCCACCAAAGACAGTACACCAAACGTCGACATCAAACGCAGGTTAGGACCAAGAACAGACGAACCACCCTGCAAAGTCATGAAGTTGGAGCTGCCAGAAATAAAACACGCAACCAAAGAAGGCACACCTCGTCTCAAAACCGACAGGCAGTGTACAGTGACGAACCAAAGGTCACCCAGGAGAGAGGAGGAGAGGAGAGAAGAAAAGTTACAACGCATCAAGAGGTATGAGGACGAGATGTATCAAATCACCAAAGAGGCATACCGACGGCTACATCGTGTCGAGGAACTGAAGGAGAAGATAAAGAAGGAGAAAAGCACTCTGTAAGCAAACCGACTAACGTGACAATGTTCTATGCCATACCCCAGTTTTTATTATTGGCGTAATGTTGCCAATGGGGGGAAGTGTGTTAGGGACGCCATACGAACAATCGTCACTACACTCTAAGTAGTTCTATGTTGACACTCTAACGCAATTAATTCTATGTACTCATGTATTATTTTCCAGTAACATACAAACTTATATGTTGGACATGTGCAATCATTCATGCGATACTCTAACTACCACCCATATTGTTCTATTGGCCCACTCTGACCAATTATTTGTGTGAGGTGTGGCATCTATTATGTACTACTTTTTATTATATAATCATGCATATAAATATGGCTGTCATCAATAATAAAGTCAGAGCAACTGTGAGCCTCAAATGATTGTTTATTACTACACAGACTTTAGTCAGTAGCACAAACAATAAGCACAGGATACAGACTACAGCTTGCACTACCGACTATCAGTGTAGTAAGGAACTTGGTAGAAAGCAATCGATCAACTCGATCCTTGCTGTGTATTCCCGCTTGTCGGTGTACAGTGCCAAGCATTCCTACTCACCCGATATTTCGGCACAGACAAGTCGACCCTTGTTGCACCGACTGACTATAGAAAGGGCCGAACAGCCACTTCCAATTGCACTTGTGATTGTGGGGAGTTGTATAGGTGTGCGCAATACCGCAGCAACTAAAATCCTGGTAATAATGACAAGCATTATTATTGAACAATATTATTATTATATATTATATATTATTATATATATTATATATATATAATAATTTAGCGTTATTTTCAAGTATTATTATAATAATTATAACTAACTGGATTAATTTGACTAATCTAACTAACTACGCTTAGCAGCAATGGTGGTGGTTCTGTGGAAGAACTAAACAACCACCACTATTACTCATCAATCAATCGAAAGCTTGATTCAGAATTTGTTTACATATAATTATAATATATGGCTTTTACATATATGGTTAAATTGGATTTACAATGAAATGGCTGTTATATACATGCTGACTACAAAAATCTATGAATTCTTTTCATTACATTGCACATTGTAAAGTAATTAGTTTAGTTTCAGTTTGTCTGATAATTTAAATTTATTTATCCTCTTGAAATCGAACGTGTAACAAAATTTTACTTTAATAACAAAGAATTTTTGATTTTCAGGAGTTTGCTTTTATGTTGTTTGTATGTATTCACTACCAATGACAAACAATATATGTAAGTAATAATGTCAGTACTCATTTGAAACTTGGATGGTCAAGGTTTTTGCCAAGATTAATTTTTATCAGGCAGTTTACTGATTTACAGGAATAATTTGAACTATTTCCTATGATCAGATATTGCCCCAATGTATGTGTAATTCTGTCCCTCCTTGTTACTTATTACATGAAGTTTTAATTTGGTTCTGATCTATCATGTGACATGTGATGGCGCATGCTTGTGTAAAATTTAGATGCTCTCTGTAAGTTTATTTTTTATGAGCCACAAAAAATTAATGTCTTCTATTGCGAAAAGCTGTTAAAACAGCCATGATAATTTTGAAGGTAAAGGTTGGCGATGCAGTGCTAGCACAGTACACAGATGGAAGGTATTATGAGGCAGTGGTAACAGAGTTTCCTCGCATTGAAGGTTCGTAATATTTCATTACTTAAACCATTTGGTCTTTTCAGTAAAAATTTACTGGAGAAGCAGAAACGATGGTAAAAAATCAACTTATTGAAAGCCGAACTGTTTTGTTCAGCTAGCAGAAATATATTTGTGGCTCACATGTCACTGTGAAGTTAGCATGATTCGAAATTTTCAGAACAGCATAAATGAGTTTAATCAGGTTTGGTCATGTTATGATCTTCCTAACACCCTATACAAGTTGATATTGACCTTGGTATGACTAGCATTGAACAGGAGGTTTTATGAACTCTGATATTCGCCCATTCAGTAGATTGTTGTCGTAAAGTTGATCATTTCAACTTGTTTACCAAGATTGTTAGACACTAGCAAAAATAATCCAATGCTCTTCCTGTTTTGTGTCATTTTGAATAGGTTCTTACCACTGTAGCAATGAGTTTATAAACATACAATAATGGTGAAATGTTGGTGTTTTTTTTTTACTTTACCCTTTAAGAAAAGAAGGATAGATAAATCTTTTACAATTGATCAAATATCTCAATACTGTTATATAACACGAGGCCACAGATATTTGTTACAAACTGAATTTTTACACTCTTCCCAAAAGCTCGCTTACCTATATTCCGATGAATTATAAAGTCTCTCAAATTTTACCAAATCCTAACAAGCACTGTGTTTATATTTTTTAGAAAGAGTGAAGGTAGTGTTTGTGGATGATGGCTATGCCTTTTCATTGCATGTAACCAAGTTACATAAGATACTTGACAAAGGCAAGTGTTATATTTATGTCCAATTGTCATATCTTGGTTCTGATAAAACCCTCTGGCTCCCAGTAATTACTTCACTGATCATTTTCTCTGTTGTAATAATACATGTATGTCTGTTGGAAATCTTTGACTGGGCATTGTTTTTTATTCTTGAAACCCAGGCAAAAGGCTACTCCACAGTTCCACTGTTGTCACAATCAGAGATAGTATGACAACAGTTGCTGCCATTGCAGCTGACCATGGCAATTAAGTGTCTAAATTTGTTGAATATGGAAAATATTACCACATACTCTATGTATTATTTCAGTTGATGTGCAGGCATGTACTTCACCAGTAATTGCTGTCAGCAGAACCATTCACCCCCCCTATACCCAAGCCTTGGTTACTATAGACCAGCCTCACAAAGTTGGTAATTATCATATATTTACTGTAAACAATCTTTGTTATCAACAACTGAAGAAATGGATTTCACATGCATTTAGATGGCGAAATTATTTCTAATTACAAAAAATTGTCATTGGTCAACTTTGATAAATGTAAACAATGGGGTTGTGACATTAAGAGTTATCTCTCTTTGAACTTTCTACATCCAACCGGAAGTTACCATTGTTCGTAGTATAAAATATAGTTACTTCATGCAGACTCGTGACAGTTTTTCCCTGATAGCCTCCATGCTGTCAATTGTATACTATAATGACATGTCGCTAAAAACACTTTAGACTATTCTTAAAGACAGCAGCATCAAATCTACATGCAGCAACAAAGATTTATATTTTTTTTACAGTTTTTTCAATTATTATTTATTACAGTTGTTATCCACGGAACTCCGGGGCTTGCCAAAAAAAATAACAGAGACGATGCGTCCTGTAATAAAAACTATTCGTAGCAATATCCGGTTGCTTGCAAAAAGTTCAATATCACAAACCCAATTCATTGAAACTGAGCGTAAAAGCTAGGTTATTACTAACACATTTAGTAGCGGGCGCATCGTCTTCCTTCTCTTCTTCGGCAAGCCTCTGATGCCCGTGTTATCATCATTCTAACTATTTTTTATATAGTTATTAGTGAAATCTTTTTTTATTTATTATAATCATTTTTTATAATTAGGATTCTACTGTTTATGATTGCTATTGTAATTATTAAGGTTATTATTGAATTGTTATTAGATAATAATAATTATTATAAATGATGCTTCTTATAATTTTATAATAATAAATAATAATTATAGTAGTAAGTAACAACTTATTATTATTATTATTATATTATTATTTATAATTATTATTTTAATAAATGATAAAAAATGAATAATTGATTTTATTATTATAAAAAATTGTCACCACATTAAATTCTCATTGTCATTTATAATAATAGTTTCATAGAGGTGTAGATAGATGCTAATGATTAATTACTTACTTGTATTATTATTATTTCCCCGCACAGATACCAGACAATCCATTTACACATAAACGTTGCGTTAAATAAGTTAATTATCGTTGGTGTTTCGTCGTATTTATTAACTACTGCACCAACGATCGTATATAATCGCGGACCGCATCGTGGTTATTTAATGATTATTATGCTCTATAGCTACACTTGTGTAATTAAAAACTTATGTACGTGTAATCTGCTATAGCCCTGTGAGCTCCGTGACTTGTTCAATTATATCAATCGCATTGCAGTAGCCTGTTTATTCTAGTTTAACATCTCAACTCCGTATTTCTGCATTGTACTCTATATAAAAATTTCGGCATTTTCCGGTTGGACTTACACCAGCGCCCTCTATAAGGGGGGATAACCCCAGTCACAACCCCATTGTACTTCATTTTTGTGTCAATCCTCAAATAGAATGACATCACTGTTCTAATGGGGGCAATACTATGCAGCTGACATCTGACGAGAAAATCTGTAAATATCAGTCCAATTATTTCCAATGCTGAGACCCTCTCGAACAGCAATTTCGTTGATACTTTGGATGATTCATGTAATGTATCAACAACGTTGAAATTATTCCTGCCTTGAACCCATTAAACTCTGCACAATATTTTCCATTCCAGAAAAACAAAAACTTTTAAAGGTAAAGACTTATCCAAAAGCTAGGAAAGTGTTGATCCAGCAGCTAATTGGCAGCAGTGTAAACTACTGGCACATTCACTGGAGACGAGGAACAGTGGTCGGTGTGCTAGGATTCTGTAAGTATCCCAAATTATAAATTTCGACTGGTCACTTCACGTTCCTACCTCATCAGTAGCTTGACATAAATTCCTAGCTACGAAAAAGCGCCTAAGCAGTGGGCTGTTTTGTGTGGCACCATCTTGTATTTTCTTCTAGTATGACACGCTCTGCAAGGATTTTAGTCGATCATGAGTCACTTTTACTTTTGGTGGTTGGCAATTTGCCATGTGCAGCTCTCAGCTAGTAGTAGTACTAGTAGCTAGTACTACTGGTATTGCACATATAATGAAAGTATGCAGCCTTTTAAACTATTAAAAAACTTCACACATTCAAATTCCTTGTGGGCTACAGATGTTGAAATTGGCTTGTCAAGATCTTCCAATCGTATTGTTCTTGTTGGCTTTTATTTCAATGCTAAATTTCTTAAACCAAAAAGTAGCTCTTGACTATGCGTTTTGGTAAGCATCAAACCGCTGGACTATTGGTTCAAAGCAAATTTTGTTGCAACTTGTGCTGGGAACATCAACAAAACTAGGTGAGAAGTATTTATTTTCGTTCTATGCATATGCTGGTAAAACATCTGTTGATTTTTCATCATTGCTACTAGCTTACTACTGGTGTTACAACTACTGTCCTCCGATTGATCTATTCCAATGGAATGCGCCACCAAGTTGAACACTGGTTAAATGCTAAACCCGTGGCGTGGCTTGAGCATATAACCATCCATTCGCCAACGAATAGACAAATCCATGGGTTTATCCTAACATGTTACATTTAACAAAACTGAGGCTGAGAGTTGCCCCCTGAAGCTCAGAGTTGAGCATAGCCTCCTGTAACCCCTGCCTTTCCCATACACAGTGCATGTCACTTTGGCCGAATTCACCATATTTATTGTATTTTATGTTATTTACCAGATAGTGTATTAGTGTACACTACTGACTATTGATTTTAAAAACTTGTTAAAGATTATATTCTATCAATCTCCCATCACCTGATTAATTATGCTGGAATTTTGAATGCTGGTGTGATCACCCATTTCCCACTCTTTCATTCGTTCCCATGATTGCTGGCCAGTCCTTCCTAAAGGCTGGTTCACACGACGCGTGATTAATGCGGTGCAGTGATTGCTATTTCCAAAACGTGGAAAGCACTTGCGCGTTAAAAACTGGTGATTAGGGAGTTTGCGAAAATCCCTGACTAACGAGTACGTTAACGTAGGGTACGCGCCAATTGGCCAAATTATTAAGTTCTGGGATAAGCTCACCAAGTACGTTGCGACAATCTCGCCGAGCGAGCCAATTCCCTGACTGCAAATCATTTCCGTTTTCACAGCGATAGCATTTACACCTTTTGTATTTTTATTTTACTAATAATGGCCTCCCAAACAAAGTTGTAAGTTACTATTAACACACAGCTGTATTTATTATGAATGGTGGTGGCTTCCTGTACATGGATTACTGGCCTAACTGATGTTTATTCAAATGTGTATACGCCAGTGAGTGATTGTAATTTTCATGTTTTTTTATGGCGTTTAGTCAACAATGATAAAAATAATAATAAAATTTGCGATGGCGGTAACAAAATTCCCTCCAGTGTAAAAGAGGCGCCTCACGTAGCAAATATTCCCTTCCGTCAAAACAGTAAATTGACGTAAAAAATCTCACGTTTACGAGAGGTACTACGTGGGACGAGACAGCTAATCACCGATAATCCGCTCTAGTGGTACCACGTGACCTCTCTCACGTACTTGTTAACGGCCTCGTTGGGCTTTCGCAAACTCCCTATTCTTCACACACAACGTCTCCGTGCGATAGCGTCCTTGCTCTCAACCAATAGAATTGCAGTGTACGCAATACGCGGGATCATTGTACTACTAGTAGTACTAGTACGCAAAAATGATTGAACAAGCTGAACGAATTATAATTAATTAAGTTATGAGCAGTACAAAAGAAATACGGGCATCAAAAGCAATCAGAACATCATCATGTATTAGGATGGAGTAAAATTTCAGTGAAATCATAAATTATTATTGCATAATATTTAAAGTTAATACACAAGAATAATCAATAAATGTCTGACACACAGTGACATACATAGATAGTAGATGTTAATAATAATTACTAGTGGGATAATTAAATGATTATTGTTACGTTATAAAAATAAACAGTGCTGTCAAATGATATGGATTGTTACTTATAATAGTCATAATAATTATAATAAATACATAATTTATTTCATGTTGTCATTGATTAATTAATAATAAATAACTTTTTTTTAATTAATTCAAAACCATCAATTATTAATTTTTTATACCATAACTAACTATCACCATCAGCACTTTCATTTAGCTGGGAAATATCTGGGAGATATTGTAGTATACAATAAATACATCAAACCAATGTTTGCGGCTTTCTTCATCAATTCATCACTAATCCAATTATCAGTCGACTCTTGCTGTATGCACACAGCGCGCCCTTTGCTATTAACGATGTTTGATTGTCCAATCATCTATCGCGGCGGTGACCTTTTGCTAATATTGCGGTGACAAAGTTCAACATGTTAGACATCCAACGCCCGCACATTTCACGCCAACGAGCGCGGTTAAGGCTGGTTCACACGACGCGTGAAATCACTGTACAGTGACCGTTTCAGCGGTCGCCACAAAACAAACTGCGATGACTCACTCCTAAAACCGCGCTCGTTGGCGTGAAATGTGCGGGCGTTGGATGTCTAACATGTTGAACTTTGTCACCGCAATATTAGCAAAAGGTCACCGTCGCGATAGATGATTGGACAATCAAACATCGTTAATAGCAAAGGGCGCGCTGTGTGCATACAGCAAGAGTCGACTGATAATTGGATTAGTGATGAATTGATGAAGAAAGCCGCAAACATTGGTTTGATGTATTTATTGTATACTACAATATATCCCAGATATTTCCCAGCTAAATGAAAGTGCTGATGGTGATAGTTAGTTATGGTATAAAAAATTAATAATTGATGGTTTTGAATTAATCAAAAAAAGTTATTTATTATTATTATTAATTAATCAATGACAACATGAAATAAATTATGTATTTATTATAATTATTATGGCTATTATAAGTAACAATCAATATCATTTGACAGCACTGTTTATTTTTATAACGTAACAATAATCATTTAATTATCCCACTAGTAATTATTATTAACATCTACTATCTATGTATGTCACTGTGTGTGTGTCAGACATTTATTGATTATTCTTGTGTATTAACTTTAAATATTATGCAATAATAATTTATGATTTCACTGAAATTTTTCTCCATCTTAATACATGATGATGTTCTGATTGCTTTTGATGCCCGTATTTCTTTTGTACTGCTCATAACTTAATTATAATTCATTCAGCTTGTTCAATCATTTTTGCGTACTAGTACTACTAGTAGTACAATGATCCCGCGTATTGCGTTCACTGCAATTCTATTGGTTGAGAGCAAGGACGCTATCGCACGGAGACGTTGTGTGTGAACAATCACCAGTTTTTAACGCGCAAGTGCTTTCCACGTTTTGGAAATAGCAATCACTGCACCGCATTAATCACGCGTCGTGTGAACCAGCCTTTAAGCAGTGAGTCATCGCAGTTTGTTTTGTGGCGACCGCTGAAACGGTCACTGTACAGTGATTTCACGCGTCGTGTGAACCAGCCTTAATTCAGGCCTTTGGGCAAACTTTAACATTTGCTGCATTACAAGTATATCAGTCTTCTTGTGTCATGTTTTGCAATTCACTTTACATGTATATGAATGATATCAGTGTTGTAAAGTCCCAGAATTGGAGCATTATTCGACTGGTACGATAAACTGCCTTGGCATCAAAGTTTTTTATGTGTTAAACACATGATTTCATCGGGAGAACATTTCATCATAGACAAATTCCACTACCATTTGGAGTTAAATATGAACAACTCTTACCATGAGAAATGCTCTTGAAAGAGTTTTTTTGTTGAAATATATGAATAAAGGTTATATATAATGTAAAAGTAATTCATTATTTCTTTTCCCACTCACTTATTCAAACTTGACCAATATTTAATTATGTTAAATTAACAATAAACGCTGATCTTGGTTGACCCACTTCTGAATCAAGTGCGAGTTTTACTATTCCAAGCTTATTATTTTTTTTCTCAACTTTGGCCTGGCATGATTATGAGGTTTGTCTTTATACTTGCCCAAATAATTCGCCACGTCATGCAGTTAAAATGGCAAATCTCAATTATGAAAGTGTTATGGCTCATATAAGCTAAGCAGTACCAGATTATGAATAGTCACCATGTTATGAAAAGGATGGTATTTTTTTTACTTCTTTTTAGTTTCGAGGTGCATATCTATCGAAGATGATGGTGGAGAGGGTTACATCAGAAGGCATCCACATCATGTACGATTGGTGAGTTACAACATTCGGTCATCTTAATGGAGTTGAGCAACAAGCCCAAAGCTAGTTGAAAGTTTCATTTACTGGATTTCATAATTTAGCTATGTGTGTTTTATGCTTGAGACTAAAGCCTGGTTCACATACGTATCGTAGATGCTCGCAAGTGATCACGGATCCCTCGTACGAGCATCTGCGATGTATGTGAACCTAGCTTTGCAGCGGCTCGTACGACGCCGCATGCTGTCGTACACGCTCATAAAAAAGTTCAGCTGAACAAACTTTCCTGCGACCGTCGTACGATAGAGAGTACAATTTTCTTACTTTCTTTCTCAAAAACCACAGTTGAGTCAAGGTTTCTCATATAAAAATGACTGTCACCAAAAAATTATAATAAATAATAAAATTATTATCGTTTAATTATAGTTATAAATATTGATTATTGTTTATTATTAATTTTCTGAGTGAAAGATTGTGATGGTTGATTTAAATGTATAAATACATATATTTTCTGTAATTTTTTTTATATATTAGCATAATTAATTAGTATATTATTATAAATTGAGATTCAAAATTTTATATCAAAAAATGGTGAAAAAATAATAATGCGCCATCGAACAACAGTTATAAATTTATTTAAAAAATATGGAATAATATTTAATGATAATATGAGTAAAAATGTAACAAAATTTTTAAAAATAATAAATTATTCGGTTTAATTGAACAACGATAATTTATTTAGTATGTATATAGTCGTTGGTCAGTGAAGACGCGCTTCGAGATTTTATTACCTCCCATTCAAGTGGGTGATTATATCTCTTGCGATCGTGAGTTTGCCAAGTCTGCGATCACTTGCGAGTCTCTATGATATGTATGTGAACCAGGCTTAAAGATATTGACGTGTCTGTTTTGAAAGTTGCGCATTTGATTATAATGGCAAAGTTGCTGTTTTCGGGCAATTATTACATTGTGGAACCATATGAAGATATGACAGGGATTAAAGATATTACACTAATTTTTAACGATAATTTAGTTTAATTTTGTTCGTTCCAATATTGTTGTTGATGCATGAAAAAACTTTAGATGTTCACTGAGATCTCTTTCAGTGGTGGAAGCTAGTCCCAAATAAGCAGGTCAATGAGTTGATTTACCTGCTGCTACTAACAACATAACATGGAATGCAATATATATTGCAAGTGGATGGTTAACCTTGAGTGATAATTTTATAAATTCTGGTCCTATGTTCCGAGCACATCCATCATGACTTCATTTAGTTTGAACGGAGTGAATACACTGATGCTTGTTAAGTTTTTAAAAAAATGCTTGAGTATGGTCACTGAAATGTTGCAGTGCATTGTTGTACCACCACCCCCCCCCCCCCCCCCTCCCCCAGATGTTGGTAGATGAGCAGATTTTGTTGAAAGCATAAAAATTTAGCTTGAAGAAACTTACTTTTCAAATTGATCACAAAAGGAATCGTTGAAACGAATTATCTGGTATGGTTTGTGTGATATACATGTAAAATAAGCCGCTGAATACCCCCGAGTATCTCCATATCAGCACCAAATACAGAGAATTACTACTCCTCTCTTTTTTAGTTTGGTGAGACAGGTCTTCTGGAACTGAATCACCGTGAAGGTGAGACAATCATGTAGAGAATATCACACATGCATAAATTTCTCTCCGGTTTCAATCTTTTCATCATACGGAAAATGTAAACAAGAATTGATCCCCTGTATTGCCATACAACCAACAGACAGAAAGATGTTTTTGTTGCAGAACTGTTGCTGGCTGATGGTCTGCACATGGATGAAGAGGAGATGAAATCATTTGAAGTTCCAGTAAGTTCATGGAGTAATATTTTATCACCTTGTTCTATAATTTGTGAAAATAGTAACTTCCATTTCACTCCTTGTTTAACTATTCCCAAAAAATCATACAATCTCATGTGTCCAATTAATTGTCTATATTTTTCTTGCAGGCATGTGGTAAGCATTATCGCTATCAGCTTTTTCTATGTTCGCATTATTTCACTTACTAAATCCAATGTGTTTAGCTTTCAGCAGAGATGAAATTTTTAATCGAAGATAATATTATTCACACAAGGATTCACTTGCGTCTCAGTTCACTCGGTGTAGGAATTTGAGTGAAAGCTTAAAACAGTCTCACTCTCTGTAGTAAGAAATTTTTGTGTATCCAACGAACTTACAGAGAATGACATCTTGGTTTCAGCTATGGATGATCGATTCACTGGCAACTGCTGGGATGAGTTTATGAAAGAAGAACAACCTGGTATGTTCTATTAAATTTTATGCATCTCTGCGAAATCAAAGTTCCGTCTGATTGACGTACATTTGTTTAACCAAGGCGTAAGCTTGTTGTACGATATATTATGTAGTATACATATATATATTACCTATACTGTAGTACGCAATTATATATGACTCTTAACAGCCATTGATATACCTTTCATGTATATAGGACTCCAAATACTTACAAGTTACACTTACTAGCGTATCCAGCTGTTATATATGACTCCTAACAGTCTTTGATATACTTTGTATGTACATATAACTCTTAAAGGGCTTAGGACGGGCTTTTCAAGACGCACTTTGTGTGTAGAGTTGTTTTTCTCATCAAGAATTGTAAAACTATTGAGTAAACTCACTTGTGGCAACAAAACAGCAATAGGTATCATGTAGAGGTCTATGGAGGTCTATGACAGCGCGTTCGGCAGAAGGGACTATCTGCATTATGATATTATATAGTATGTTACAGCAGTAGTTTGTACCATTTTTGTTACTTTTTCATTTCCAAACTACTTTTCAAAGATCTTAATTAATATTTTTTAGTGCTTTTGAAGTTTTTTTTTTTGGAAAGATAGCCGGTATTTCAGATTTAATTATTATCGTTGTTGTAAAAAAAAGACAACGCCGGAAATATACTTTCGGCAATGTTTTTTTTTCACCTAGTATTATTATGAATGTATACTAATGTTATTGTTTGATTTATTTTTCACTTGAATATTATCATTTTGATAAAAAAATTTCATTACTTCTTTTGATTTTGATGACAAAAACTATCACGTGAATGCCAGTGTATACATAATAGCAAGCCTACCAAAGATAAAACAAATTGCTGATTTGAGAAAAACAGCTCGAAAAAAATTAAAATTTGTTGCGATATAATTTTTTGGCATACAATAGAGTCTCTGCACAAAACTAATATATAGAAGGCCCTATTTCTATGCAAACAAGCCAAATTTTTGAAAATCTGCTTTATAGCTCTATATAACTTGGTGCGTCTTCGGGAAAAAAGGCGTCTTGGCAAGTGCTGACTGTGTCTATAGGATTCATCTTACTGGTGAGAGGGCAACTCCAAATTATTTTTCTGAACATATTTCAACCTCAGAAAGTTTAAATTAAATCATATCCTCTTCAAATTAGGCGTCATTGGCCCTTTAATACTTAAAACTTACACCTACTAGCTTACCCAGCGGTTATATATAACTCGTAACAGATTGTTATACATTCAGTTTGAATATGTGACTCAAAACATTTACATCTTATAATACTTCACTCAAATACAACCCCTTTTTCCATTATACTGATATGTATATTCCTATTACAGTAACTGGACTCGATAGACGACACATAGTATATGTTATAGCTATTTATGACTGCCCACTCAGTCACTTTTTGTGTTTGTTCCTGATGAACATTGCATTAGGTCAGCATATAATAGTGTTTTATAGTTCTTTTAACATATTATGTAGCAACTGGTAGTGGATTGATTGTGAAGGATGGTGTGTTATCTCCCGGTGCAGATGATGCAGAGAGGTTTCATGGTATGTACCATCTGACAGCCTCTCAACATGGCATTGTGTCTGGAATATGAGATTTTCCAAGAGTTTCCCTGTATGGTTTTGTTATATATGTTATATATTGTCCTTAATTCTGTGATTTAAGTTGATATATATTTTTTCATACCGCATTTTTTAGTGTCTTCAATTTTCTATCCTTGCCTAAACTATTGAGATGAGTCAGTTCTCAATGTGAGAACTGTTTTGAAAGACTTTACTACCACTTTATGTCCCAGTATCTTGCAACCACTCGCTAGTACTCAACTTGTGAATGTTGTCCGCTTATTAGGTCATCGTGGATCAGCTGAGGGGAATACTTCTGTTGACTTGCCACTAGCCTCAGATTCTTCTTCTGATGAAGACGAGTCTTCCTGTGAGTTTCACACTTTCAATGACTATCGCAACTAATATTTTGCTATTAGAAATAGTTTGACATTCAATATTTTCAATGTTTCAGCTTATGAAGGAATTGGTGAGGGTCTAGGACGCAGATCCCAGTTCCGTTACCGTCTGAGAAATGGTAAGAAATGTCACAAAAATGTGTGTTGATGGCATAGTGTAGTTCTAGTAAATATTGGTTCACCCTCACGTTTGTTTCTGTACAACCTATTCGCTAATTTTCCAATTTTCTGTTTTTTTCAGTTAGAGTTCTGGTCACAAGAAAAGGAGCGAAATCTGTTCGCACAGATTATTGTGTTTACTGCAAGAGACCGTTTACATCTCGACTTACAAAACATTTGGTAAATGTTGACATCAAGCAAGATGATGTGAAGGCAGCTCTCTTGATGTCCAGTGAGGAAAAAGCCAAGGAGCTTTACAGACTGCAATGTCTGGGAAATTACAACTGGAACAAAAAGGTGTTTGTTTATCTGACCACTATATCCAAAACTTCCCATAGAACATACATTGCTATTACCCTCCACTATTCATCTTCTTCTAGTTAATTGAATTTCTTCTCCAGCGTTTCTGTCCATGTCATGATTTCAATGGTTTTTGCTGGAAATATTCTTTGGCAAACTCGTATCATTTCTTCATTTTGTCTTCTCTAGATATTGCTGTTGCCATATGGTGTTTTTCCATCAACTTTTACCTTCACCTTTTTAGTAACAGACACATAACATGTGCGAGACTATGCATCTAAAAATATTCAGTATTCCAGCTTTGGTGTTGTTCTGCAGTTGTCAAAGAATTAGACGAACATATTTTGCACGACATAATTAACCATCATTGTTTGTAATTTTCTTTTTTGGCGTCAATTGGTTATATTCTGTAAATACTACAGTTTGGTTATGTTTCATTTTGTGATCTATAGATTATTGAACAAGGCGAAGGAGAGCTTGCAGTAGTGCGAAGACCAACTACACTCACAGGAGCACATCGATTTTTACCTTGCAGCTTATGCCTAGGCTTCTTTAAGGATAAAAACTTGAAGACCCACAAATGTCCATTGAAAGGTACGAGTTCGCAGTTTAAACAGGAAGTGCCTTGTAAGGCATTAACTCTCCAACATCTACAGAAAGAATTCTTTTAAGTTTGAACAACAATACGTAACCCCACGAGTGAAATTTTATCTATTATAAGGTATAGCTTATTGCTATTTGGAACAGGAAAATAATTCATAAAAAAGACTGATGTTGTTTTAAAGAGCATAACCTGTGGCATTTTCTGGTTAGTTGTGCCAATTTATAACCGGTTTTTCCAAATTCATGCGTTTCGATATGTTTGCGCTTTGCAGCACATGTTACCATGGCGTAGATGTATTATTTGTTGAACTCTCTGACAGCCATACTTTCTTCAATAAAAATGTTAGTTACTGGATCTCTTATCAACGTTGCTTGGTGGTATGCTGGCATCAACATGATACTACTCACATTTTAGACTCAACCACTAAAGGAAAACAAAAAATCGCGCTAGGTAGGGAAATGGTTGGGTCTTTGCTGACTGCAGACTCTGAAGAAAAAAGGGATTTGGATGAAATTATTTCAGGCTTCAAAGAGACTGATGCAAATCCAGGTGAATAACACTTTGTATTATCGATCATGCATATCTGTATTCATGATACATGTCATTCTAAGGAAACATATTGTAGTGGTTTATTGCATTCCATTCAAAATGAGCCCTTGAGACAATGTGATAATCATGTTTGCATTAGCTTGTAGCATTACAAAATAGGGAAAAGAAGTTTAGCCAAATTCCACTATTTCTGTATATGATTTCAATTTATATTAAAATGGAAAGTTTGAAGAGAGGTCATTGGGTGTCGTAGATGTGTTGCCTTCAATCGAAATTTTAACTCAGAGCGGTAACATTAGTCGCGTCATGAATGACACATTCATTCTACAAACTTTTGTTTTTAAATATTTATTCCATTTTCAGCTGACAATATTTTTTGTTTGTTAAAAGAAGAAAAGGATGTAATGCATGTCCATTCTCTTCAAAAAATCTTATCTATCTTCATTCGTGGTTTAGGATTGCAGAAAATTATCCAAGAAGACTCTTTATTGATGGAATTTGCACGAATGCAGTTGATGCGTCTGGGTGGATATGAGCTGCGCCGTCGATCAGAAATGACACACCTTCGATCTAAATTACGGATGGTTGCAAGGTTCATATCTTTGGTGAGGTAGCAGGTTACTGGTCCTATCAGCATGAGGGGAATTGTACACCCTAAGTACTTCAACGCTTGCTTGAAAGCAGCAAATGCGTTGTCCAAGGAGAACAGCCAACTTGGACTGACTATTGATAACTATATAAATAAGATTGCGCATCTTAAGATATCTGATGCCATCAGAAACGATAATCTGGAGCAAAAGACTGTGAGCGAAAGTTTCCTGTATTTATTCGAGGCGCACTGGAACAGTTGTGTGAGCTCTACAGCGAGTCGCCGTCAGAGGTTAGGAAAGCTTAACTCTGCTCAAGATCTGCCATTGACCGCAGACCTAGAGAAATTAAACAGATATCTAAACCAAGAAATTGTAAAGGAAACCGGAAGCGAAAGATTAGTCAAGCTCTGCTTAGCAAAGCTAATAGTCTTCAATAAGAGAAGACCTATGGAGGTGGCAGAGATCAAGAAATTGGATTTTCTGCATCTGAAAAAGCAAAACGAAAGTAAATCTCTTACTCACACAGAACGGTTGATTTCAAAAAGGTAAATACTTGAATCTCATTGCTTGAGGTTATACACTTCGGGTCGTCATTGATAATTATTCTCAACAGCGAACAGGCATCTGGCAAACCATTGTCATTATCAAACTTCATGTCATCACCATTAGATTTGAGATTGCTGCCACACATTGCTCCCTTGATTGACAGCATGTGTCTACCTGTATTTTTGTACCTTATTAATACGTAGGATTTCCTCAATAAATTATTCTGCTATGTTATTTTGGTGAACTGCAGGATGCATGTGCTTGAAGCTAGAGGTAAGTCGACAGGAAAAGTGCGTGTAGTGTATATCCTGGTGCCAGACTTTGTAAAGGAAAAGCTAGAGATTGTCAGTAAAACTTCAGGAGACTTTCTATTTAGCAGGTATAAATTCAAAATTCTATTCAAAAAGTTTCAGTTGTTTATTTCTGTCGATAACCTCTACAATTTATGTCCTACACAGGCCAAATGTAAACAGCCCATTAGATGGCACAGCAACTCTGCCAGAAGTAGTACAGGAATGCCCAGGGCTGCAACGCCCTAATTTGATCCACTCACAGAAACTTCAGAAGTATTTAGCAACAGTATTCCAGGTTTGTACCTTGAATTGGTGTAAATGATGTTGGGCCTGTATCAAGATATATTTGTTATCTATTCGGCGAACAATACTGTTTTTGCATACTTTGTGTGGCTTTTGTTGGAGTTTTCCCACCTCAATGGGAAAACTCCATAAAAGCCACACAAAGTATGCAAAAGGACTATTGTTCGCCGAATAGATAACAAATATTCCCTTTTCCCTAAATGGGAAAACCTAAAAAATGTGTGTGCATGCATGTACAGCTGTCGCTGTGTGTGCATGTAATATGGACAAAAAGATGAGTTTGTGATTGTTTGAATAAAATATTTATGGATAGTAAATGATATTATTCGGCAGTAATATCTAATGCATTGAATTGTTTACATAAAAACTGATAAAGATTACTATTACATCGTTTTATCCAAGTTTTCTTGTTATCTTTGCCCAGTTGTAAAAGAGGATGGACCTCCATCCATATGATAAAAATATGACTTGCATTCATAAACTTGCACATGGATGTGAGGCTAATGATCACTCTCACAAAATGGCATTTATGTTCATCAAGTTTTGTGAACTATTTTGTTCATTTCCCCATCTTCATTCCTTTACAGTTGGAACCTTGTGATTTGTTTTAGGTGGTAGACATGCAGGAAAGCGAACTGCAGATGATCGCAGATCACATGGGGCATTCTGTTAATATACATACGCGCGTGTATAGGCTCCAGCAACATAGTATTGAGAAGTCTAAAGTTGCACGAATTCTACTGGCAGCAGATGAAGGAACACTTCATCGAATGAAGGCACAAACAGACCTTGACCATCTTAATCTCTCGGAGTTGCCCATACCAGATGAAGCAGGTAGAACCTTTACTATATTTAAGAGCTTTGTAGAGATGATTCTTACAATAGGAACACAGAAATTATTTGCAGCATACCTTGTTTGTCGAACTTGTTCCCATTGTTGACATTTGACTTGCGCTAAAATTATTATTTACTGTTGTCTGCCAGTGAAGGAGATATTATTCTAGTAAAATATTACAGCCTTTTTATTTCTAATGTTTTTGCATAAGTTATTCAAACTCATTTATACACAAATTACTGTTTTTGGATCATTCTTTCACAGATGATGAAAGTGGAGATTATGAAAGTGAAAGCACGCACACACTTTCTAACCCGGTAGCATCCAAGGAGCTTTTACTACCAGAATCACCTTTCTATGATTCCTGCTAAGGTAGTGAAGTAGACTCTTCAGAAAAAAGTAAGCCGGTAGCTAAAGCAACAACTACGAACTAATTGTTGTGAGAAGTTATTACAGCTGAAACAGTTGTGCTTTGTCTCATGCTTGTCCTACATCGTGTTGGTGTGAGCGGTGCTGAGGAACTGTAATAGCAACAACAGGCCTTGGAATCATGTGCCTCCACTTGCTTTTTTGTGCTTTTACTCCTTCACCTTTTGTGAGCACTGTCATTGTCTCTCCTCTCTCTATGCTGTGCATACTTTCCATCTATATCAATCAATGCATCCATCTGTTCCAAGATAGTCCACTTCTGCATAAATGTTGAAGCCTTTTTAGGGATAGTCTCCACCACAAAATCAGGTGGGAAAGAACCCTTGCTTCTACGTGTTCTATTACAGCATATGTACAAGGAGGTCATTTCTGCCCCTTTTGGTTGGATAACCAGAGTTATCTTCTCCTGATGGTTAGGAATTGTGGTGGAGATAATCCCAAAACTAGTTTCAAACTTTACATAAAAGAGGATTATTCTGGACTCTTATGTATGTTCTATTCACAGATTTACTGTACCACTATCTTTCTCCTCTCCCAATAAAATAATTTGTATTACGAATATATGCTCCTCCCGAATATTCACATTCAAATCTTATTTCTCCTAACCATTTTATGCACTCCCCTAAAAAAACTCTTTATAAATTGAATCATTCGATGCAAGTTAAATGGGTGATAGTAACAGTTAATGGTTCCATTTCTACCATTTCTACAGCATTTAAAGGATCAGGTTTTGGTAGTCATATTTTAATTACAACTTCATGTGTGGTTATTTTATAGTTAGGCGTGTCAGATGGACCAAACAGGAGCTTGAGATTCTTGTCAATCACTGGACAACAGGAGAAGCACTGCCAAAGGGTTCATCACTCCAGGAGCTAATGCAACTTTTGCCAGGCCGCAGTGGCCCAGCAATCAAAACTCAATGCCAGAATCTCACAGTAAAGGCTAAGAAGCGGAAGTGCGAGAACCTTACAGTAAAAGCCAAAAAGCAGAAGAAGCTCGCGAAATAGACCATATATATTATTTCACTGTTACCGATTAAATACAAGCTGGTAAATAAGGCATGGTGATATTCCTTTGATCAATCGCTATTGTTTTCTATTTGACAACTCATTGAGAGCATGCAAAGTTTTCACCGTTCCTTCTTGACTGTGGCTTCTTTGACCCACAGCAGATAATATATGTCTGAGTTAAAGTGAAAGATGAGCCTTTATGAGGTATGACCTGAGGTCACCATTACTGTGTTATATATAAACCTTACTCGCTGTTGACCAAAATTATGTCCCATTCAGTGCCTTTGTTTAGTGGTAAGTAGTATAAATACGCAATCTCTATCACATACACCATTCATGATGATCTCTATCCACATTGCTGGAAGGAAATATGGCACCAGACCAACACCACTGCATTTGGTGCCAAAAGAAGAGATATTCATAGATATTTTAAAGTTGTCTTACCAAATCTGACATTAGGAAGACAACTCCCAATATAATTGAGAATAGGATATATATCTGGAGAGGACAACTCTCAATAATGGTGTTTATAAGTCATACATGTATATGTATAATCAATTTCAAAATATCTGCAAAGCTCGAAGTCGTATATATATAATATATATGCCTCATAACCCAGCCTTTTTGATGACTCGTAACACGCTCGGTTAAACCACTTCTCCTACAAGACCAAGTTTGAATATATATATTATCATTTAGCATGAGCTAATGCACATGATGCGCGAGCCTATTGATTCATGTATTTTTTTGTGCTAGATTATGATTGCTTTTTTACACCTCGATGGGGGTATTCTTTCTATCCAATTATAGACATGTATTTTCAACTGTTTACTTTTCTTATAAATACCTTTGTATTCAGCCCAGCGAGCAGACGTTGTGTAGACTTTGAGTAGTGAGTAACTCTCATGTAGCAAGCGAGTAGTGAGTAACTCTCGTGTAGCAAGCGAACTGTTTTGACCAGTTATATGTTGAGTCTTCACTCGATCCTTGCCATCAGTTGCTACCGTTCTCGTATTATCTACTTCGTGTCAACCCTTCAGTTTTGTGCGTCAGATTAGACATTGTTTGCTTTTGTTGGTAATAATAAACCATTGTTACCTACAACTCTGTGATATCTGTGAGGCCGGTTGCCTGAACAGAGTTGTGTCTGCTACACAGCAGCATCCGGTTGTATCTAGTGCAAGATAAACCACACGGAGCCGTACTGCCTTGCAGTGGTACCCTTAGTACAGTGCAGATAAAGCCAGACAGTATAGCCTTCCTTGTAGTGCCAGTAACGGTCCTATCCAGTGACGGAGAAAACCATTACAGTATTATAAATTCTTTTCTCAGGCTGATGATCAGATGTAACAACACAATAAGCTGGCCATGACTATGCTACGGAAATTTGTGAATGTCCTGGAGCCTTTCAAGCATGTAACAACCCTTCTAAGCAGCCAAAAGGGCATCACAGTGTCTCTACTGGAGCCCCTTTTCTACCAGTTGTTGTCTGCGAGTAAGCCTGCGGAGGGGGAGGAGAGAATACTTCATCAAGCCAAGGCGACGCTGCACCACAACCTAGAAGACAGGTGAGTCAACAATACTCAGTTTCAATTTGTAATTGAATTATATAAACCTAACATGCATTTGGATCAACTTGAAAGATGAATTTTCATTAATTCAACTCCAGATAAAAATTAGTGTTGTGAAAATAAATGGTGTGCAATACCAGGCGGAATGGAAATTGTGAGATTTTTCCTCATTGTGAACTTCTGAGCCTGGGTAAACTTTGATCCAATTTGCTGTTGCTGGCATCAGAATGTTAGTCACAGTTTCAATCAAGCTTGATCTACCCTAGATAGAACTATGCATGTATCAGTCAGACTGGTAGCAGGCTAGATGAACCTTCCCTGCTTAGACAAAATATTTAGTCAAATTATTCGGAGTTGCGTACCCATTCACATTTTTTAGACAACTCCAAATTGTATTTATTGTAAGTTTGATTCTTCCCAACTGAATTACTTTGTAATCAACATGTTTCATGAACAAATGTAGACCAATGATACAGTTCTCCTCGACATCTCTGCAGCTTTTGTGAACACCACGGACGAAGGAGTTGACGCATCTCAAGCAGAAACAGAGAGAGACTACTTGGTCAAGGGTAACTCCCGACCTCAAAGCAACCGCCAAGGAGCCAGATTCTAGCAGCGCAGATGACACAAGTTGCACAGGTGGTGACTGTCTGCTCGCTACACAACTACCTGGGTTTGGGGCGCAATCAACCAGTGGTGTTGACAACCCGGCTGTTCTGGAAGTTGACGCCAATAAGCAAATGAAACCATGTGACATGAGTGGAGATCCTCTCAAAT
The DNA here is from genome assembly GCA_945261195.1 of Cryptosula pallasiana. Classification (NCBI taxonomy): domain Eukaryota; kingdom Metazoa; phylum Bryozoa; class Gymnolaemata; order Cheilostomatida; family Cryptosulidae; genus Cryptosula; species Cryptosula pallasiana. The sequence goes on along the minus strand of OX183131.1, from coordinate 11,347,522 downwards.
GGTAGGAAGCCCATTCTCACCAGCTCCTCATGTTAGCTACCTACGCCTTGCCTCATCTGTGTCTTCAAGGAACATCAGTAGCCTCAGAGTGAGTATTTAGTACTACCGGTGACATAATATCGAAAAAAATGCAATCGCGTAGACCCAAGTGTGGTAAAAATGCATATTTTCCTTAACAGTAACTACAAGTTGATTAAGTAGAACCTCTACTTGTCATTGGAGTAAAGCGAGGTTGCAGTAGTAGTATGGGACGAGAGTGCTAATTGATTCCCACTGTATTATTTTTGGTTGATGGAAATATCTTGGGAGTTGCGCTGTTTGTGTTGTATGGAAAGTTGTTGAAATAATAATAAACATCATATTTTATTCACATTATTTTTGAAGTTGGAGTAAAGTTAGCTGGTTGCAGTAGTAGTATCGGATAGTAGTGCGAATTGATTCTCACTGTAGTGTTTTTTGGTTGTTGGAAATAAATCTTTGCGTTGCTTTTGTTGTAAAGTGTCTCAATAAATGTTGTATTCTGTTTACCATAATATAAGACAGCAAACACAGCAACATCCAAATAGAGTAGAGGTTGAGTGTAGAATGATAGTGTGAATAGAGAGGGTCTCCAACCACATCACATCATTATTACCTATGGTTCTCTCATTATCATTGCACTGTTTGTTTTGTACCGTGTTACATAACGTATTCTTGTTATGATTTGACAAAAAGACCGCATGTGAAAACATCCAAAAACTGTTTTTCACATCTGTCTCGTCTAGGTCTCGTCTTGGGATGTTTTGTTGTCTCAGACTCATCCCGTCTCGCTAGTTTTGTTTCATTTGGCATCACTATTCTTATTCCTCCTGTATACTTTATGGATTCTGTTTCTTCTAAGCTTAAGTTAACACCTGGAGAATTTTTGTCTTTTTATGCAAAAGGAATTAGGCAACCCATTCCCCCTTCCCTCTCTTTCAGGATAGTGACTTTGCGACAGCAAGTTTTCGTGTGTCAAGTGGGTGAAAAAGTTGTATGGCTCAGCTGCATCGAGTCCTTCAGACTTGAGGTCAACAATTCACAAATAAATTATATACAAGATCATTCACTTACCCATTGTGTCTAATCCAATATACAGGTATATGACATACACATTATCTCCAATCCAATATACAGGTGTATGACATACACATTATCTCCAATCCAATATACAGGCATATGACATACACATTATCTCCAATCCAATATACAGGTATATGACATACACATTATCTCCAATCCAATATACAGGTATATGACATACACATTATCTCTAATCCAATATACAGGTATATGATATACACATTATCTCCAATATACAGGTATATTGGTATATGACATACACAGTATCTCCAATCCAATATACAGGTATGTGACATACACATTATCTCCAATCCAATATACAGGTATATGACATACACATTATCTCCAATCCAATATACAGGTATATGACATACACATTATCTCCAATCCAATATACAGGTATGTGACATACACATTATCTCCAATCCAATATACAGGTATATGACATACACATTATCTCCAATCCAATATGCAGGTATGTGACATACACATTATCTCCAATCCAATATACAGGTATATGAGATACACATTACCTCCAATCCAATATACAGGTATGTGACATACACATTATCTCCAATCCAATATACAGGTATATGACACACACATTATCTCCAACCCAATATACAGGTATGTGACCTATAAATAAGTATACTAACGACATTATTTATTTAGTGAGTTGGTGTCTTCGGTTGTTTTTTATTTCTATAATAGTTCCTGTTTTTATAAGCTTTTGCATGCAATGGATGTTCTTTATTGTTAGTTTCACTTTGTTATTGATTAAGGACATGACTATTGTCTACACTAATAGAAGAAGACAACTACCAATTGATGTATCTTATCCTTGTTATGATTTATTTGACACATAGCTGGAGATATATGTATTAGTTTGATCAACAAATGTCCCTTTTGCCTGCTCAGGAGTTGTCATACCTTGAACTATCAAAAGCTGCAGGCGGCTTTTGATAGCTTAAACGTGACATTATAAGTCATCTGTAGTCAACAAAAAGTAGATTGATGCCAGGTCTCGAACCAATGCTGCAGTTTCCAAACCAAAAACCAATTTATGCTGCTGGTAATACTAAGAGCTTTAATATGTGAAATTTTTGTGAAATAGCCACCCGAACTCTCAAAAGACTTTCCGCAGGGCTGGGTCCCACACTCTGCTACAGGGGGCACTGGTACACTGAGTCAGTGGGTGTCTGATTATTCATCACATGACCTACATAATCGGCAGCCCACACAAACAGCAGCCTGTAACAAACAGATGACCAGCTGACCATAAAGTTGCAATGCCAGCTGATTGTAGTATATGAAAACATAGCGAATGAGCTGAATTGAAGGGAATAAATTATTTTTGCACTCGTACCTTTAATTTAAACATTCTTCCTCTTTTGGTGTACAAATTAACTCATCTGTTTAACGTGCATAATATGAGGGTAAGATATTAGCAGTACAAGCAAGAAACTGAAACTGTTGGTTTGTTTACTAATATTATACTTGGTAGAGCAGAAGATTACTAGTCTACATAGAGGATGGTCCAAGTAGACTGAGGAAGAGAGTCGTCTTCCCTTAGCATGAGGGTTTGGTGAGTCATCAGCACCTCAGCCATCCTAACCATGGATGAATTATAACAGGATTGCCAGCTACGGCCGTTCAATATAACTTTTACCACGATGCAAGTGAGGCCGTTCATGGGAGTGGCCATGACAGTGATATTTACGCAGTATCCGGTACGTACATGGTCTTTTCTTGAAGCAGTGCTCAGTTGTCTTCTCATTAAAATAGGAAACTACGCCACTCCACGCAAAAAACTGGAGAGTTTCCGGTACGTTCATATTATTTGGTGTTTAAAAAATTGCGGTGCTTGCTGTAAATTTATTTTATCACAACCTGCGGCCCCTTACTGTAGCGTATGTCACGATTTCCTTGTAACAGCCGCGCAGTCACGGTCTACATCCGGTACCAACTTCGCCATTCAAATTGCTTCACCTGATTGGGCGCAGCTGGCAATTCTGTTATATTTCATCCATGATCCTAACTAATTTATGATCATTGGCAAATGTATCCTTGACCTTAATAAGTAGCCATTGACTTTGGTAGACAAATATCATCTCTAACAACCACAATGCACCTAATTTTATTGCTGCGCGCCATCGAGACCAGAATGGTTTGGTTAGCCTGTGCACCACAAGCCAACAATCTCTGAAGTAGGTGTCTTTGCTATCAACTTTTCCTGGAGGTTACACAACCACATTGAATTCCATGGTTTGTAGTAGACTTAGTTACAAAAGAGACAAATTTTTCTCTGCCGTTTCAGCCTGTTATCAGCCTGCAATTCGCAGAGGCCGTACAAGAAGGTGTACAGAGTGTATGTCTAGTCTAGTCCATAGCAACCATGGCATTTAGTGCACACCAAACTGTTTGGGTTATTGCTTCCAAACACAACCTACTATATGACTGGCATGTGGTGGTTTGGTATTGGTAACAACCAAATACTTTCTTGAGTATTTTTTTTTTGTGCTACATGCGCTAACTCTCTCAACTGAGATGTAATAAATGTAGGTTAGCAAACTTGTATCAAAAAGTTTTTTTAACGATTATATATTATTCTTATTATATTCTGTTTTTATATATACAAATTAAACAATTTTTAACCATGCAGGGAAATTATATTTTTATCATCATAATTGCTGATATGATAAAAGTACCATGTTTTCAGTTTGCCAACGTCTGCTTATTGCTATATCAGCAAACTGTTTATTTGTATTCTAGTATTGGTATTATGTAACAGTAGCTAATAGGTTGCTTATATTGTTCATCTTCGTAGTTATCTTCCTTGTAACTTCTTTTCAAGTTGTGATAAGACAACTCCCAGCAAATGGTTGTTTCAACCTCGGAGTTGTCAACTACTGATCATTCTGGAGGAAATGTCAGGGGTGGAAACCACTTTTTAACCGGAAATCATTTACTCTGTACCGCACTTGGCAAATGACAACGACTTGGTTGTGGATTTTTTCTTCTGAGAACACTAATTTAAATTACTCACGACTATTTAAATTAGTGTCATTATTATCTATCACCAAAAGAGGCACAGAGACCCACTTTTTTTCTAAAACTGTTGGTTCGAGGTATACATTTTCATACTGTTGTTACTAAATCAACAACAACAATGATATATATGTATATTCATGCAAACTAACATTGATTGAAACAACATCGATCATCAGGACTTGACTCTGACTTGATGCCTCATCTGACTCGACTCGACTTGACTCGAAAAGTTTCATGACTTGACTTGACTTGACTTCATAATACAGATGACTTTATTACAGTCATCATCAAGTCATTTGGAGTCAATCTCGCAGAGTTGTCTGCTCCTACCACAATTTCCTAAATTAACAGAATACCCGTGTGTCATTGCTGTTTGTATTTCCTGTTTGGTTATAGGAACCAGAGGTGTTATTTAGTGCACAACCCAGCTAATAGTTAGCCAACTGTATGCTTGCTGGAGTATGGTGATCAGAAAATTACATTAGGCCTTCCATTCAAATGTTTTCTACCAGAAAAAAAGATAGAATAATTGATGATTTTCTACCGTTTAAAAATATAAGAAGACAAGAAGAAGGTGCATATGCAGAATACTGTTTGTTTTGTCAACTAGAAATGTACTAAAAATAATTAGTGCACTCTGATTACGAAAGTTTGTGAAATGGGGAAGACTTTTTTTTCAGTAGGGTTGTTGTTTTTAATGCGACTTCTCGTCAACTGCATGTAGGTCAAATGCCCTGCTGGAAAAAAAAGTTGATTGCAACTTGTAAAATTCCTAATGTTTCTTGACTTTATTAAACATGTGTTTCAAAATTTATTGCTCAACTTTACTGCAGAGATTTTTTTGACAGAAAATGAAAAAGAACAAGTAATTTTACAAAATTAAGTTACTAAAATAAAATGGTGACCTTTTTTTCAAGTAGGGTAGGAGGAAAAACAACTGCCACGCAAGGAATAGGGTTAAACCATTTAACTCACTGTGAAGTGTCTACTGCTTGAACTGTGAACAGAATATTTTATTGGCTGCAACATTCTACTGGTTCTGGCTTTCCATAAGTACAAATGCTATACTGCCAGACTATTGTTCTGAACCACTGATTTGTCATTGCCAATATTTTTGTCATCTGTTGCTGTTAGGGAAATCTTTCAATAAAAATCGTCTGATTTCTGTGAAAGTTTTGTATTAGTCATCTATTGGACATCTAAATTACCCCCCTCTGAAATCTGCTGATCAGGATGATGTCTTTGATAATGCTCTACGACCAATAGCCTCTGAGATATTCAAGTGACTTGATATTTGACTTGTAAGTCATTTGAGTCAGACTTGACTTGACTTAAAATTTTTCATTACTCAACTCGACTTGACTCAACAATGTTTGTGACTTTACTTGACTTGACTCAGCTGAACCTCAGAATGGCTGCGACTTGACTTGACTCGACTCACAAAGTTTATGACTTGACTTGACTCGACTTTAAAGTCATTTTCTCCCACCCCTGTCGATCATCGATCATTCAATATAATAATAATAATATAATAAATAATAATCGTCATCATCATCATGATGATCATCATCATCATGAGGCATAAATTTTTTTTAAATTAGTTGTACGAAAGAAGAAGATGATGATCATGATTGTAAGATACTCAAACATGTACCTATAAGTATCTCGAAGCTGTCGGCACACGTCTTGCAAGCTCCTATCGTAAGCCCAAGATGGCCCCCTCTCTCCATCCGGTAGCCTCCTTCCCATCTCCTGATGTCCGTCGCTACGACCATCGTAGCTACTCCACACCTCCTCTCCAAGCCCATATCCTGAGCTCCAAGGTGCCCTCACACCTGCAACACAAATAACAACAACGCGGCAGTATCCACAAGCCAACTATGTACACACACATAAACATTTCTTTTTTCGTGTTTTTGTTTTTTTCATTTTATTTTGTTGCGAACAGCAATTACTAGGTTATATACATTATTTACAAACATGGTGAGTGCCCACACACCCCCTTATCTACGCCGCCTACGTCCCACTGCTGCCTGATTCAGGCGATTGGTACGCCTGATTTCTGACTTCCAGTCTTCAATCATCCTGGCATCCGGGTGTAGTCCATCTGTCAAGCAGCTGTCCCTAAACACATAGTGTCCCCTTCGCCGCGTGTATACCCTTCTATGCATGTATGGGGTTGCAAAGTTATTTTCCATGTTAAAATCAACTATATCTTCGTTCTCTCTTAATACCAAATACTTCATTCGTCTAGTCAAAGAATTATAATCTGACTCCCCATGGACATTTGCATTGACACCTAAGCGTTCGTTATATCTTAGAAAGCACATTGGGTATAGGGTACAAATGATAGGAAATATACTCAGGCGCAATAATTGTTGTCTCCACCCTCTAAAAATGCTAGAGACGCAGGACAGCGTGTGTTCTGAACGGAGCCTACACTCCGTCCCTCCTCCCATTCTAAAGACTAACTCAGAGAACCTTACAGGTCCAATATGAATGTATATAAGTGAGTTGATGAAACGATCTCTCCTTTCAAGAACACACTCAATAATGTCATACCAATTAGCACCAGATATTGAAATTGTTTCCCAAGCAGGATCCACCAATCCTCTTGTAATGGAATTTCCGATAACAAAGACCTTCATCCCTGCAAGACAAATTAGGGATGTTAACCATTCACAGGTCAATTATTATAGATTCAGTTTTTTCACTGGTTTAGATATACGTCCAGACCTCGTTCTTATCAAGTCTGAATTTATCACTTTAGGACTACTCACTGGTTTACATGTTACTACTTGAGGGCTACTACTCATAGACCTATTGCTAACTATATTATATCTCTCACCATACGCGTCACTATCCATCGGCTCAGCAGCCGTAGCGGGCACTTCCCTTTCATGAGTTTCACCGGTAGGTGGTTCACCTCTCTCGAACGTCACCTGGCCCCTATCCCTTTCTCGGCTCTCTGTCACCCGCGACGAATCGGCTTCCCTTGTATCACCCTGACTGATACCTTGGCCATTGTGGCCTTTGTCTGCACGGGAAATCTGAGATCTATTCCTCCTAAGCAAATTCATATGTTTATTAACAGCCACCACTTCTCTGCCTTTTGTTGCTACCACGGAAGCGGATGTAGGTTGCTTGTGTGGTTCTCTAATTACAACTTTTTGTCCTATAGCTATCGGGCTCCTTTCCCTTGCAGCATGCCTACGGTTGTAGTTGCTGGCTTGCCTGCCCCTCAGAGACTTCTCAAAATCTTTAAGTCTATCGAGATCGATTTTGTTATCCTGCAAAATTCCCATTGAGTTCATCGACCTATTGAAGAGCAACTGGGATGGTGAGTATCCGTTTGCCAAAGGAGTGTCCCTATACATGCACAATGCTGCCTGAAGGTTCAAATTCTTATTCATTAAGTTTTTCACTGTCTGCACAGCCCTCTCCGCCTCGCCGTTACTTTGAGGATATTTCGGCGAACTCGTTACGTGCGAGATGTCCCATTTGGCAATAAATTTCTTGAAATTATCAGAGATGAACTGTGGTCCATTATCACTCACTATTGTATTTGGAATGCCTAACATACAAAATAGGCTCTCTAATTTCACTATTACAGATCTCGAATCAGTTGAGTCCACCAACTCATGAGCCGAAATATATCTGCTATAGTAATCAACTACTACTAAATATGTTTTTCCATCTTTCTCCAATAGATCCATTGCGAGTCTCCACCACGGTCCCTCTGGCAATGGTGTACACAAAAGCGGCTCGCGTGGTTTACTCCTGAATTCTTCGCATTCTGGACAGGCTTTAACCATATTTCTTATGTCCTCACACATTCCCGGCCACCAAACAAGTTCCACCGCCCTGCGTATACATTTTGTTTCGCCCTGGTGTCCGGCATGTATGTCATGGAGAGTCCTCTCTCTTTCCAACTCTGGGATGAAAACTCTGTTCCTATAGAAAAGTATTCCATCCACACATGTCATGTAATCTCTGAAGGCGTATGCAGATTCAGACGCAGCGGGAATCTCTTTTCTAGTCGGCCAGCCTTCCTCGGTGAATTTTATCAGAAGTAGTCCTGTCTCATCTTCCAACATCGCCGCTCTTATCCGACTCAACCTTCCCGAGGATATGTGCAACGATTCCATCAACTCAGACAACAGACTTGGTTCTCCCAACTCCTTAACAACGCATTCCTTGAGCTCAGGGGATCTCGACAAAGCATCCGCCAGTATCAACTTACTCCCAGGAGTGTACGTAATCCTGTAGCTGTAGTGCATCATCTTTAGTCTGAACCTCTGTACCCTAAGGGGTAGTTTAGCTAGCTCTTTCTCACCCAGAATTGCCAAAAGTGGCCTATGATCCGTCTCTATCAATATTTCCTTCCCGGCTACATAATAATGAAATTTATCGCACGCCCAGCAAATCGCTAATGCCTCCTTCTCTATCTGAGCGTATCTTCTCTCTGCTGCAGTCAAGGTTCGGGATGCATACGCTACCGGTTTCCATTCACCATCCACTCTCTGTAATATCGCCGCTCCAATTCCATACGCAGATGCGTCTGCACTGATCATTGTCTCTGACGACAAATTATACGGCGTCAACACTGGAGTAGAGGCCAGAATGTCTTTAAGCTTGGAGAACTGTTCAGCCTGCTCGATGCCCCATATCCAATCCGAATCCTTACCGAGCAGCTGTCTCAGATGGTTCGTACTAGTAGCTATGCAGGGCGAAAACTTTCCCAGGTAATTCACTATACCAAAGAATCTACGTAGCTCGGTCTTATTTGTCGGAGTCGGAAATTTAACAATCGCCCTCGTCTTGTCCGGATCGGCGTGAATCCCTTTGTCATCGATGACATGCCCCAGAAATTTAACTCGTCCTCTACCAAACTCGCACTTATCTTCGTTCAACGTCATTCCCGCACTGTCAAGCCTATGTAGCACTCTTCTCAGTCTCTCATCATGCTCGGTTCGCGTTGCTCCATGCACTAGAATGTCGTCCATCTGACACACTATACCGACCAGCCCACTCAAAATCTTCTGCATTTCTCGTTGGAATATTTCGGGCGCTGAACTGATGCCAAACAGCAGCCTGTTGCATATATAACGACCAAATGGCGTAATGAACACTGTAACCTTCCTCGCCTCCCTATCCAACCTCATTTGCCAGTAGCTGCAATTCGCATCAAGCTTACTGAATACTTTCGAGTTCCCCAACTCGCTAAGGACCTCCTCTGAGTTAGGCAGGGGATGAAATTCTCATTTTACCGCTTTATTCAGTCTGGTAAAGTCTATACACAGCCGAATCTGACCGTTCCTTTTTGGTACCACTATGCACGGTGCACACCAGTCCGTTGGTGTCTCAACTTTCTCAATAACCCCTAATTTTTCCATCCTCTGCAACTCCTCTTGTAGAGGCTGTCTTCTAGCGGCTGCTACTTTCCGAGGTACACTCTGCGCAAAGGGTATTACTTGGTCATTGAGAGAGATTTTCACTTCGCTTTCCATCGCGCCCAATCCTTTGAATAACCTTGGGTATTCTCCAATCCATTCTGTACCCTGTTGCACACTATCAACAAATTTGATAATACCAAGGCTAGATATAGCGGGCTTCCCTAGTAATGGATTCACCAAGTCATCAACAATATATATGTCCTCTTTTACTGTTTTCGAATCAATGGAAATATCCGCCTCAGCATATCCCAAAACTTTTAACATATGATCTCCCGCGCTCTTCAATGTTCTGCCTGTATACCTAACGTTCGACACACAATGCCTCAAACTGGCGGGGATAGCAGTCACAGCTGCTCCCGTATCGATTTTAAACGTCACCGGATATGAATTAATTTTTGCCTGTATTAGCCATGACTTAGAATTTTCAGTTATACTACTAATATTGTCAACGCCTAGTCATTCTGAATCGGAGCCCAAATACAAGTTTCCCAACTCTGTCTCAACAGTTGAGTCCACCAACTCATCTGTTGCTCTGGACCGCCTTCCTTTGCATGCCAAGGATTTACTATAGTGTCCTTTCTGTTTACACACAAAGCAAGTAATATTCTTAGCTGGACATAGCTCTCTGGTATGTATCTGACGCCTATTACAATACGGACACTTTTGTCTTATTCCCATTTGTGGCTCGCTCCTCTGTCGACTCGTATATTTGACCGTGTGAGATTTCACTTCATCAATGTTGTCGTTTGCCGAGGTGTTACTACACAACTGCAAGACCGATGAATGCTGACTGACGTACTGTTTAGCTTTTTGTATTACTTTTGTTAACGTTAGATCGTCTATGTCAATCAGATACTCTCGCAACTTTGTATCTGTAACCCCTACCACTATTCTGTCCCGAATCAGCTCATCTTTCATATCGCCATAGCCACAACTGTCAGCCTGCGTCTGCACCTCCGTAATAAACTGGTGAATCGATAAATTACCCTGTTTCAAGTCATTAAATTTAACCCGTTCATAGATGACATTCTTAACCGGCTCAAAGTGTGCATCAAAGAATCTAATTACGTTAGCCAGGTTTTTTTGTGTATTCTCATGATCTTCGTCAAACACAAACTGGTCGTAAATCTTCACACTATCCGAGCCCATTAAGAGAAGTAAGTTTGCTATCTGCTCCTCACCTGACATATCCGCATATTTCTTCGCTATTTTAACTATGGCAAATTGCGATCTGAATGTTTTCCAATTTCCCGACAACTTGCCACTATCCCTGAAGTCCAGACGTTGTACAAATCTATCTTCTCTCGCGTCGGCCATTATTTATGTTTATTTATTTATTTTCAATACCAGACACAGTAATAAACCGGGATATATATATATGTATCTTTCTATGGTTCACACAGACCAAACAACATGTAAATTATTACTGCGAGTACAACTCACCGGTGGTTCCAACAAACCACAACAACAACAATTGTATGACGAACTATCGTATCTGAATTCCTACAAATCCAAACACCTGCTACATAAACAATTGTACAGTCAACACTCAACAGTGGGTATTTTGATCATACAAATCCCGTATTTTCTGACACCATGTAAGATACTCAAACATGTACCTATAAGTATCTCGAAGCTGTCGGCACACGTCTTGCAAGCTCCTATCGTAAGCCCAAGATGGCCCCCTCTCTCCATCCGGTAGCCTCCTTCCCATCTCCTGATGTCCGTCGCTACGACCATCGTAGCTACTCCACAATGATGGTTGGTGTTGTAATTGTTATTATTATTATTTCTGTTACTTTTTTACTTGCTGTTCTTCTTATTATTATTATAATAACAATTTGCAACGTTAGTAATTATTATTATTATTATTATGTAGGAAGTAGTACAGTATTATTATTAATTATTATTATTTATTAATTATTATTATACTTATTATTAATTAATTGATTTATTGATGATGCTTATTAGTTTTAATTAATAAGTATTATTATTAAATTATTATGGAGGTGATTATTTATTTATTTAACTTACTTTGTTATTATAAATTTAGCTAGCACTGCTGAATTTTCCAAATCTCATTTTCATAATGAAAATTGATGTCAATCTGTGTAGTAAGTGTTGTATTGTTCCCTTTATTCATAATCGCCACTATGCTGAACTACGAAAATGCTGGAATCGCCAGAAACGAGAGACACGAGGAGAACGTAACAAGATGGCGACTTAGCAAGATAGAGTATCGTTTAGAGTTCTGAACACATCATAGGCCCCTGGTTCCCCTATGGCTGGCCAGCCCCTCCTTTAGAGTACCCGTAATATAATAAATTCTGCACTACTAGATAAACACTCTACAACACACAGGTAAATATAAGCATAAACACAACATGGTACCACGGGTTGCTGAACTCACTGTATAGCTGTTAGAGGGATTTCTGCTGGATTCTGTGTGTGTCTTCTTCCCCTTGTGCTGCTGTTTGTGTATCGGTTGCTGGTTATGGATGGTTTAAAGCCTCCTGGTGAGCTGTCGTTTGAAGGTAATGTGTCGGAGAATTGGAAGAGGTGGAAGAGGTCTTTCCAAAATTATTTGCTTGCCATTAACATTTGCCTTGCTCCTAGCAATGATGATGGGACCCAACCTGCAGGTAATGCTGCTATTGCTAAGAGGCAGGTGGCACTGTTGCTTCACTGTGCAGGTGAGGAAGCATATGAGATATTCAGTCAGTTTGTGTTTGAGACAGAACAGGGTGCAGATAAGCTGGATGATGTACTAGCCAAGTTTGAAGCCTACTGCAATCCAAGGAAGCACATTTTGTATGAAACCTTTGTGTTTTGGTCGATGTCACAATCAGATGGTGAGCCAGTAGACTTATTTGTGAAAATATTGAAGACCCAAGCGGCTAGGTGTGAATTTGGAGATTTGCTACAGAGGATGCTGTTATGTAGGATCATATTTGGTTTGCAGGATAACAAGCTGAAAGAGAGGTTGCTGCGTGATAGTAGGATCACCCTCATTAGTGCCATGGATGATATAAGAGCCTCTGAGATCACCAGACAACAGTTGACTAAGATGGCCGATGGCGATAAGTCCACAATAGCTGCTGTTGGTGTTGATAGGTCTGTTCGTTCTGCTGCTGCTGGCGTTGAGAAACCTGCTAGTGTGGTGAAAGACTGTGTGAAGAACTGCAATTTCTGTACCTACACACATATTAAAGGTAAATGTCCAGCTTATGGAAAAAAGTGTAGAAGTTGTGGTGGTATGAATCACTTTGAAAAAGCCTGCTCAGGTACAAGACAGAAATCTGTTAATGCTATGGATGCTGATAACGAAAAACAGATTGAATCTCTGTTTATTGGCATGGTGAATACTCACCGATCTCATTCTTCCAATTCGTGGTATGAGACTCTTCAGCTGAAAAGTAGCGACAGTCACACTTCGGTTTCATTCAAAATTGATACTGGAGCCCAGACCAATGCAATTACCAAGGACATGGTCAAACTATTGAGGACCCCAGTAAAGCAATCCAAAGTGAAACTGCGAGGTTATAACAATGCAGTCATTACGAACCATGGCTTTGTCGAGTTGTCAGTTGGTTGCGGAGGTTCACAAGAAACACAGAGATTCGAGGTTGTTGATAATGGTCTCTGCCCCATCCTTGGACTTCAGACTAGTGAGCTGCTTGGTATTGTCAAGCGTATGAATGAGGTCAAGACCACTGCTCTGTTAGATATGTACCGCGATGTGTTTGAAGGTGTTGGTTGCCTTGATGGAGAACATGAGATTTCAGTTGATCCTAGTGTGAAACCAGTCATTCATCCGCCACGCAGGATTCCCATAAGCATGACTGACAAGCTGAAGAAGGAGTTGGATGTTATGGAGAAGTCTGGTATTATTGCCAAAGTTGATGTGCCCACCCCATGGGTTAACAGTCTTGTCTGTGTTGAGAAGAAGGATGGGAGTTTGAGGATTTGTCTTGATCCCAAAGATCTTAACAAAGCAGTCCTGCGCGAACATCATAAGATTCCTACCATGGAGGACATAGCTTTCAAATTCTCAGGAATGAAGTATTTCACTATATTGGACATGAAACATGGGTATTGGCATATTCCGCTATCAAGAGAGAGTAGTTTACTCACTACATTCAACACTCCGTTCGGGCGTTATTGCTTTCAGCGCCTACCTTTTGGTCTCCATTCATCAGCTGAGGTGTTTGAGAAGAGGGTTGAGCAAGTCTTTGATGGGGTGCCAATAGCTATCTACTTTGATGACCTCATCGTTGCAGGACGCACACAGAAAGAGCATGATGAAAATCTAGAGAAGCTGCTTATGAGGGCTCGTGAGTGTAATCTCAAATTCAATCGTAACAAAATACAGTTGAACCAGTCTCAAATAAAGTACCTCGGGCACATTGTGTCAGAGGATGGGCTCAAGCCGGATCCAGACAAGCTAGAGGCGATTGATCATATGCCTAACCCTGCTGACAGGCAAGGTGTTCAGAGAATCCTTGGTACGCTGAACTTTCTACGTTCTTATATTCCGAACATGTCTGCCCTCACCGAACCTCTCAGAGAATTGTTGAAGTCTGATGACTGGACTTGGGGTGCTTCACAGGATGAGTCGATGATTGCAATCAAGCGTCTGCTAACTAGTGAGCCGATCCTTAAGTATTTTGATGTTTCTGCTGATGTTGAGCTGCAGGTTGATGCTTCCAAGAGTGGTCTTGGCGCAGTGCTACTTCAGAGTGGCCAGCTTGTGACATACGCCTCCAGGGCTCTCACAGATACTGAATGCAACTGGCCCCAGATTGACAAGGAATTACTGGCTATTGTATTTGGCTGCGAGAAGTTCCACAGTTATCTATATGGTCGTCCGATTGATGTACAAACAGATCACAAGCCCCTAGTCAGTATTGTCAGCAAAGCCCTGCAAATGGCCTCGCCACGATTGCAGAGGCTGTTGCTGAGACTCCAGAGATACGATGTTAAAAATATCAAATATGTTCCTGGACGATATCTGTATATTGCGGACACCCTATCTCGAGCCTACTTGCAGAAGATCACTGATGATCAGAAGGATCTGGAAAATGAGGTGGTGATGGTTCACAGTCTTGAGATAACTCATGAGCATGAGGATAGTTTAATAGCCGCTTACAGGGATGATGTTGCAATGCAGCAACTCAAGGAAGCTGTGTTGTCTGGTTGGACTTGGCAAAGCAGGTGTCAAGCCCCCGAAGCAGTTAGACCATATTGGAATATTCGTGATGAGCTCTATGAGCAAGGTGGATTTCTGTACATTGGTGAAAGGCTTGTGGTACCGCATAGGGAGCGCAGACGTTTCTTGGAGGTAATACACTCTGGTCACCTTGGAATACAGAAATGTCGTGAGCGAGCCAAAAGATCCATGTATTGGCCAGGTATGTCCAATGATATACAAGTAGAGGTCTCTAACTGTGAGACGTGTACCAGGTTTAGCAACAGACAGTTAAGAGAGCCACTCATTCCTCAGGAGTTACCAGAACTACCATGGAGCCGCGTAGCGATGGACATACTGGAATTTCAGTCACACAGCTACCTGGTCGTGGTTGACTGCTATTCTCACTTCCCTGAACTTAGGATCCTGAGGAACAAGAGGGCTGAGGATGTAATTATGGCGCTCAAATCGACCTTCTCCGTGCATGGAGTTCCTGTACAGATAATGGCTGACAATATGCCTTTCAATAGCCAGAAGATGAAGATGTTTGGAAAAGAGTGGGGTTTTGAAAGTCACATCTAGTCCTCACTATCATAGATCCAACGGCTTAGCGGAGAGATATGTACAAACTATGAAACAGTTCCTGAAGAAGTGCGAAGCGACCGGTGAGGATGTGTACAAGAGTCTACTGGCTTACAGAGAAACAGCCGTCTCAGGCTGCCCCTACAGCCCAGCTGAGATGTTATTCAACAGGAGTATACGTAGTGGCCTGCCTAGGACAACAGAGTCACTTCGTCCCAGTGTTCAGAGCGGCCATGAGTATATCACCAAGAACAGGAGCAGGCAGAAGGAGCACTACGACAGAGGTACCCGCCCGCTACCGGACCTGCAACCAGGAGATCGAGCCTATGTGCGGGCTGATGAACAAGCTGAATGGAGACCCGCCACTGTTGTTGCTGAACACAGTGCTTCCCAGATCATACTTGGTCGATAATGGTGCCAATATTGTAAGGCGTAACAGGGCTCATATAAAAGCTCCCAAGTCACCTAGTGCAGCAGCTGATGTCGAGAGTCCCTCATCCCACTCAGAAGACCTGCCGATTGCCAACACTTCTGCCACGACTATGGGTAGAACGACGCCCTCAGCTACGGACGTCCCTGACGTCCGATCCCCCCGTGCCCCTCGTTCCACTCGTGGTGTCCTGCCGCCCAGGTTCAGCAACTTCGAGATGAACTACTAGATAGTTCATCGTGAACCAAAATTGTAAATATTGTAAATAGTTTTTAATTAGTGTTGCGTCTCATATCTAGTTTGTACTAGCCTCCCTGTTTGTAAGAAAAAGGAGGATGTTGTATTGTTCCCTTTATTCATAATCGCCACTATGCTGAACTACGAAAATGCTGGAATCGCCAGAAACGAGAAACACGAGGAGAACGTAACAAGATGGCGACTTAGCAAGATAGAGTATCGTTTAGAGTTCTGAACACATCATAGGCCCCTGGTTCCCCTATGGCTGGCCAGCCCCTCCTTTAGAGTACCCGTAATATAATAAGTTCTGCACTACTAGATAAACACTTTACAACACACAGGTAAATATAAGCATAAACACAACAGTAAGTAACAGCTGGAAATTTTATTATTTATTTAACGCTGAACAAAATTGCTTACATTATTATGATTATTTGATTGAAACAACAACATTAAATAACTGAATTTTAAAAACCAAAAAAACTTACGTTACCATCTACTATTGAAAGTAATATCAAACTAAAGATTATTTTTTTCCAGTTCTATTGATCGATGTAAAGTTTGTTCACACAGCTAATAATATTTCTGATATTTAAAACGTTTTTTAAAAATGTACTCAGAGTTGAAAATATAATACCAGGAGCCGGTTCGAAAATATATGATCTGTTGAGAGGGCTCCCTGAAGCCCTCTTAAAAATTTGCCATAACAGTTGACAGCTGTTGCAGTTTAAGCATGTAAAATATTTTCTATAATATAACATATGTATGCAGTTATCTATAATTGCTAGTACAACTGCATGATATAGGAGTTTGATCTGATCTTCTGGGGAAGTTGATCAAATCCGTTATCAGCTCAAAGCAAAAGATTTCAGTCGTGCTAGATGAAAGCACAACTCTTTCCACTAAGGCCGCACTTAAAGCTTATATCCGAACAACTATCGATGAGTCACCATTCACAGTTTTCTTGGATTTAATGGGGTCCCAGCAGATTTTTCTGCGAAGTTATTAAAGAACCGGAAGCCCACTTTCAACCAACAGCACTGTTAAAACGAAAGCCACTTCATTTTTTACAATCACTGAAAACACATTTTTTTAATTCACGTCGGCTGATAAGTTTGGTGTATATAATATCGACGATGCGCCATTGCCACAAACTGTCCAACCACAATGACACTGTAAATGCAAACCACGGTACTCGTTCAAGGGCGCGCTTTCATTAGTTTGTGTTGGCAAGCCCAATGAGCTGCGAAATACAAAGCTATGGCTCTACACGTGAGCGTAATATTCAATTAGTTTTTATCATGTGAATAAAACAAAATATTTTCAAAAAAAACCTTCAATGGCTATATTGATTCCTTGAGCTTCCTCAATGACTAAAATTTTGTCATATCAGTTGTTTAAACTGTCTAAAATTTAAATAATAGACAAGCAAGTAGTGATTTCTAATTAATAAGTTATACTCTCAGTTGCATCGCTAAAGCGAAACTACTGTGCCGGGACCCCATTGAACTGAAAGATGGAAGTACTGCAAAAGCAATAAAGTCTTGCCTTTTGCCCTGTTTGTTTATGCATGGTTTTACTCATGACATCCTTGCAAAGAAATGGATTGGCTTTACCACTGATGGCTGCTCAACTATGCTTGGAACAAATAGTGGTCTACATGCTATGGTGAGAGAAATCTACCCAGATATTATATCGTGGCATCGCTCCGCACACCGCCTGAAGTGAGCTGTCAATGATAGTCTCAAGGCAGTGACTAGTACTAACCACTTCAGCATATTCCTTTCAAAGGTTGACAATGTTCTTTCAATGTCAGCAAAGAGCCAAAGACAGTTGTGGCAAGATGTGGCAAGCGAGGTGAGTGACCAGGTCATGAAAATTGGTGCAATATTCACCATAAGATGAGTTGCTTCAAGTCTGAGAACTATCAAAGCGGTGTGGAAATCTTACAACTCACTGGCTACCTGGTTTTCGGAGGCAAGCACTAATAAAAGCCGATCTTCTAAAGATCGCAACACCTTCACAAGTCTACACAGCCATCTCACTTCTGAATACTTTGTTTCAAACCTAGCTCTAATGTATGACTGTGTGAATGAACTAGCAAGTCTTTCCTTATTATTCAATCAAATAGTACAAACATCATAGAAGATACAAATAAAGTTCTTCTAACCAAGCAGGCGCTGGGATCTCTGAAGAGCAAGGATGGGTTTTATGAACAACAGATGATTACCAAGTTCTTTTGGATCAAACTCGTCAAAATGTTAAAGGATCGGTGAGAATACCACGAACTCAGTTCATTCAAGCCATTATTGATAGCATCAATTCCCTAATGTTTTGCAACATTTCATCACAGAAAGATCTATATGGAGAGCTTATTGAACACGGGAAAGTGTTTTATCCTTCTGGATGGACAGAGGACAACATAAAAAACCCAGTATTGGCTGATGACAGCATAAGATACCTTTGTGTAAAGCTCGGCTTAGGAGAGGATACATGCATGAGAAAAGATGTGGATGAGTTTAGAGAATACATGAGATCTGGGGGAAAAGAAAATTTGAAAACTAATCATCTCGTGGCAAAATTTGCTACCCTAGCTGTGAGTTCTGCTGAATGCGAAAGTGGGTTTAGAGCGATGAATGATATACTCACTAAGCAGCGAGTCTCTTTTCTGCTAGAAACCATCTCAGCAAATCTATTTATTTTGTGGGTCCACCTTTGGAATTATTTATCATGGCTCCAAACGGCATAGTGCGATAGATGAAAATTCTAAGTGAGAAAAATCTAAGCAGCAAAGGCTCCGTGAAAAATATCCAATATGGAAAATAGTGGGAGCTAGTCAGTAGACAAGCTGGTTGAGACAAGGTTTTATGACTTGTTTTTAACTCTTTGATTAAATTAGATATGTAGATGTAACACGTATGGGTATATACGTGTATGTGATATATAGGACCTAAGGTGTTAATTATGGCCATTTAGGAGTATCTACAGCTTGTTAGTTGCCAGTTATATATTTTGTAAACTTTTCTCCAAAATTGTTTCATTTTCATTATATTCCCATTCAAGCGTGTATATCGTATGAAATAAACATAGATTTACAAGTAAAACCCAAGACTAACTCTATTTTAGCCGATCACTTCTACATGTATTGGATTGGAGGTTTTGTTACCTCCATAACCATGCTAAAGTAGGGAGCCCTCTCAACTTTGGTTACAAAAATAGCACTGTATAATACATTCCTGAAAATGTCCAACCGTGCATAAAAAAGTGCAGCTCATGCGTAGCGTAATCCATTGTATCACATATTGATATTTGCGCTCATTATTATATTAACAGTCTAGTAATAATTATTTTGCACAAATAATAATAATACTATAATCAGACATTCAACTATCATTATTAGCCACTGTTCTTTGTTTCACATATGTACAGCTTATATCATGCAGAGATAAGACAAGAAGATGAATAAAAAAATTTGTGATTATTATAAATCAATTATATTATTATATATCTATATCTATTAATTGTTATATTGATAAAAAATAGTTCACTGAATTATGAAAGAACAACATATTCTTACTAGCTATTACTATCAAATTCAAAGATGGTTAGAAAAATTGTATTTAATAACGAAATTTGTTTTCATTTTAAACTACAGCTGGCCAGAGAACACCTAAAAGATAGATGCTCAAATTCAGTCAGTCCAGAGTGGCCAGAGTTTCTTTTATTGTTATAATCATTAGATCCGGGGTTCTGACGTCTGCACTATGTTGCTACATCGTGATACAGAATATCCTATTGATGATTGGAAATAAATTTTTGGTTGTTTTTGAAAAAAAAGTAAATAATCAGTAAACCATTGACCAAAAATGATGTACCAATGCGTAGCCGACATTTTTTCTAATAATTCAATAGCATTTATATATATTGTGTGTCAGGACTTGACAGATTTTCAATTTTTTTTTTAAGTTTGCCTCAAATTACTACCATTAAAAGTGATTCCTGGATGACTTGCTATTGGAAAAATTTTCTGAAATATGATTGGCTATCTGGTGATAACATTACTTTTGTCATAGGAGCTTTAGTTCCAAAAATATTCAACTTCTCCTAAAAAAATTTGCCTTAGAATCGCTTTTATATACAAACAATTTTGACCGGTAACGTGGTACATTACGATACTTTTTTCTCTTGACAAGTATTGCGTTAAAAATTACATTTGTTTCTGTTGCTACACAAGGAAGATCATCCTCGCGTAACTCCTAATTAACAAACTATATTCGCCTATATGTATATATGATAATCCATATGTGTATGTATAAACGGTATGCATGCATTGTCTGTAACCATTATTATGATTGCCATATAAAATTATTGGTAACAATAATAACAATAATTGCAGATATATTTTTTTATACTCAACAGTAGGAGTGGTAATAGTCAAGCTGAAAATAATTTTGTAATAATTAAAAACAATAATATTATTGTGATAGCCAATTAATGAAATTTAATTAACCAAGACTATTTTAGTGTTTAGGCCCGCCTGCAACACAGGCGGTTACAATCTACTGGCTTGGCAGTGGGATAGGATAGTTAAAGAGAGTAAATGAGAAAAATGAGTGAAAAGGGACGACACTCAAAATTTTGAGAAAAGGGGGTGTTTTGTGTTATGTTTAATCCAGCATTCACTCTTTCCCAAATGTTTCTGTGCATTGATATTGACTGTTCAATAGTTTGTTGTATTCAGTGTTAGGGCTGTCAAAGATTAAGAATTTTTGATCTTAATCTTAATCTTTTCCATTAATCGTAAATTAATCTTATTTTTTAATCTTATTTACTCATGTGATATAAATGCAACTATGGGCACTAAAGTCATCCATCTACCTGCATACTTTTAGAATGAGATTAGCAAACCTCAATTTGGATTTGCCAGTCCAGGAACAAATAACAAATATAATATCACAATACTGTAATATCACAATGATAAACAAATATGTATGTATGTATTTATGTATGCAACTGTGAAAAAAACTTTTTTTGAATGCAGAACTGAAAAAGAAGGAAAAAAACTAAAACTAGTTGCTATTTAAAGTTTTGGTGTTTACAGTACATGTTCAGGTAGGTATAAAGTGTAGGCACACATGATTGGAAGAAAATAAGTTTGTTGGATACACAAGTTAACGGAAACTTGAATATCGAATGTGAACAATAGTATACTTTTATCTCTGGCATAGAAAACTATTATTTTTTTATTTTCTCACAAAACTGCTACTCTCAAAAAACCTCTATGGAAAAAAAGAGGAAACCTTTGGATATACCAGGACCAATAATAAAAACATCACAAATGAACTTGCTTTAGGTATTTTTGACAACCTGATTAATTGATCGTAAATAAATGAATAAAACCACGAAAATCTAGTAACAAATAATTGTTTACTGTTGTTATTCAATATTATTGTTATAATTAATAGATACTACAGTAAAAAAAATGATATGCCTGGTAAGTTTCAATTTTTAAATAATAGTTATAATATGTTATCAATTAATTGTATTGTTTGTGCTGAATAATAACAACAATAACAATAAAAGCAACAGTTTGATAAAAAAATGTAATTGTTTATTCTTAGAATGAATAAAGACAGTAAATATGAAAATAGTTTTAAAGGATATACCATATTACATCGTATTACATGTTATTATTATATAAGATATTTTGTTAACTATTATTATTGGTCACTTTTACATATCTATTACAGTTTTTTTTCATTATTATTATTACCAAAAATCATATTTTTGTTAGGAAGCTTGAATTATTATTTATTTATTGCATTCCATTTGTTTTATAAGCATTTCTGAGCAGAAAATTTTCTATTGGATGGAGAAAAATGAGATTTATCGTAGCAAAATGTGTACCAAAGTAATGATGACAATATGGATCCCTAAAATAAAACAGATCTCAAAACTAGTCTCGCTTAGAATCATAAAAGCATTCAAGGTCTCTTCATTGCACTCCAATTGACAGAAAAATAATAGCCTGAGAACTAGTGATAGTTTACTCGTTTTGCAACAACACTCGCTTACAAAGGTCTTGATTCACATCAAGTTAAATTGACTTGTTCAAAGTGAAAAGATTGACATTTTCATGATTTTTCCTCAGGTTAGCATGATTGAAATTTAGTGACAAAGGTAAGGTGATGTGACGAAACACACAAAAAGGAATCTCCCTTTTCATGTAGACAAACTGATAGATGTGTTCAGCATAATAAACAGTATTATAGTGACATAACTGGGGTTTCTTTTTATAAGATTAATTGAGTCTTAAAAGGTTAATCTTTTTGATCTTAAAAATCAATTAATCTGGTTAATCTTTGAAATAACTCGATTAATTGACAGCGACTGTTCAATAGTTTGTTGTACTTAATTTGCTTTCGGTTACCCTACGTGTCGGGCAATCATTCAACAGTCGTTGAGGGCTCATCGATGACTGTCGTTTAACGGAAGTTATTTGTGCTTTAAACCATGGACATCTTTATTCCCAACAACGTCTGTGAAACCTGTATAGCTAATGCGGATCCACTTTAGTTTCTCTATAAACAGAAATTAATTATGATGAGGTTATCGTTGGCTATATTTTTTATCTACGCGATAATGTATTTTCACAACGGGGAGAAACAGTGGTAGTAAGTGGACTCGTTAAAATTGTTCTCTAGGTGGAGACCATTTTATGCCCTCAACAACGCTACCTACCTCGCTCGTCACTTCCATAGTTGAGCCCAAATCGCTAATTGTCGCCATGTTTCTTTTTGGCTTCAATGACCAGGGTTGTTTGATTTGAATCGATTGATTTAAATCAAGATTTTTTGATTTTTTTTGAATTGAAAATTTGTAATTTTTTTGATTTTTTTTACATTCATTCTGTGTAAAACATCTTTGAAATCAACACAGCATAATTACTGTTGATAACACAACATAGGATATGTTAGAGCAGACTACATACCCTCTATTACATATTCTAGTGATATGCCTGTATAATACAGTACAGTACATAATATAAACCATACAAAATAATACTCAGACCTGCATATTTGCCTCAATATATGATCTTATTGGTCTTCGAAATAGTTAAAGCCAAGTTAGTTGTCTTTGAAAGAAAGGATTAACTACATGTATGTATAGTGAGTACTTCGAACAACAAAATATTGTCTCACTTATGACTTATTAATTTAATTTAGTTAGATGTAAGTTTCTAAAGCTGGTAAACTTGTATTCATATATAAATACTTGAATTAAAAACAATGGACTCGTTATAGAATCTAGATATCTGTTCTAATCTATTTGCAATATGATATTGGTCTTGTTATTAACTAATTACTTTTAATCTTACCACTAACTTGTGTGTGTACATTCATTATTGTGTGATTTGTATTGTAACTGTTTTAATTTTAAATATATATATATATGTAGATATGGTGAGGTGAAATACATGCATATGTTGACCTACTTCCGAATAATTTAATGTAATAGAACATATCTTTTGATAAGAGTCGATTTTATATGGTAAACTTTTGCTCTCAAAAAAATCGACTGAAATCAAAAAAATTGATTTAAATCAACAAAATAGTAACAAAAATAATGATTGGACTAGATTTATATTGTGTAAGTATATGGTTTTCTGCTACTGTAATTGTAGCAGAAGATAAGAATAATTTATTCCACTGAAATTGTAGCAAAAGATAAGAATAATTTACATATGAAATTCACCAAAATTGGGGAACATTATCGTAGACATTGCGAAATGCATTAATCTCAAATTTTTCATCTTCGGTATGTCTTTCGCCGCAAGTGGTTGAAAAATAATGGTAATTTAGATAACGGTTATACAAATAAAAAAAAATAGACAATTTAAAGTGATGCATTCACTATTTAAATATTCATGAAAGTTAGTGAGAACCATATTTAAGCCCTCTTTTTATTGGTGTCAAGTTTTTGTAATCTTTAACAGTCCTTCTCCTAACTTATTGCTTCACCATGTAAAACCGAGGCATGTAATAAAAGCTCAGGCATAGTGAGCTCTGCTGACATCTGGTGGTAGCAATGTGTCCTGCATTTAGATCGTAAATATACCCAGAAAATACAATCTGTAGTTGGTACAATGCACTAACCAGAGCAACATTGTAGCTTGCTGGTCGTATTTTGTCGAAAGTATTGGGAGATTTTGATTTAGTTGAAGTTTCCTTACTGTGGTAACATGTGGTCTTCGTTCTACAGTTTGAATGAAGCCCAACTTTTCACAAAAGAGCATTTATCTAGTTAGCTGAATGTATGTAAGTGAAAATTCATTAATGTAGCTAATGGCCCACAGAGCCATTAGTAAAACATGGTTAAAAGTGCTTTCTATGTTGTGGTAAAGTGTACCATAATTTGAAGTAATTTATATCATGATACTAAATATTATTTGTACACAAACATCAGTAGGTGTGATAATATTTTATGGATAATAATCATGTTGTCATGTTACATTTTTTAAGTGTCTCTATTTATTTGCTTGCTTTGATATTTTATCATCTTGCATAAATATTCTTATTACTTATATTGAAAAATAAATGACCTGGCATCAAGAATTTTAATACCAGTTGATTTACTCTAGCTAGGTGTTGTTACTCCAATGCATAGAAGTACAACTTCTGTCTAATCAAATTTGGTGCCAACAGGATTGTGAACAATTTACAGATGACATACTTTGACTGTTGAACCCAACAACTTATCAATAATTTATTTGTATGAAAATGAAACAACTCATTATTCTTCAGTTGACTCTATCATATATTTTGATGCAGCTTACGGATTTAGTGAGTCACATAAAAATCCATTACTTTGACAGCGGATGATGGATATTGTTCATCTGTTTTGTTATAGCCAATCAGTATAGTGTATTGTAATAGAAGCCATATTACATCCGCTGCTTGTTATACTTGTCTGTTAAATGAATGTATGTAATTATCTTTTGTTATGTTTTTTAGCAGTTGATCAGAGGATGATGTTGTAAAAGTTTTCTGGTAAAACAATATCTAACCTAATATCTAATCTTGAAGTTCATTAATATTTGGTGATTAAAGCTTTTACAATGGCTGACAGGTGAGTTAAATACTTATACATATACTATCCTTTCTCTTTGTTCATCACAATCATTTCCGTCCTTCCCACCTATGCTCTCCACATAAGCACCTTTGTCTTTTCTCTCCCCCCTTATTCTCTCTTCCCACCTTATCCTCTCTTCCCGCCTTATTCTCTCTTCCCACCTTATTCTCTCTTCCCACCTTATTCTCTCTTCCCACCTTATTCTCTTTTCCCACCTTATTCTCTCTTCCCACCTTATTCTCTCTTCCCACCTTATTCTCCTTTTCCACCTTATTCCCCCTTTCCACCTTATTCTCCCTTCCCACCTTATTCTCCCTTCCCACCTTATTCTCCCTTCCCACCTTATTCTCCATTCCCACCTTGTTCTCTCTTCCCACCTTATTTTCTCTTCCCACCTTATTCTCTGTTCTCACCTTATTCTCCCTTTCCACCTTATTCTCTCTTCCCACCTTATTCTCTCTTCCCATTTTATTCTCTCTTTCCACCTTATTCTCTCTTCCCATCTTATTTTATCTTCCCATCTTATTTTCTCTTCCCATCTTATTTTCTGTTCTCACCTTATTCTCCCTTTCCACCTTATTCTCTCTTGCCACCTTATTCTCTTTTCTCCACCTTATTCTCCCTTCCCACTTTGTTCTACCTTCCCACCTTATTCTCCCTTCCCGTTTTATCTCTCTTCCCACTTTATTCTCCCTTTCCACCTTGTTCTCTCTTCCCACTTTATTCTCTCTTCCCATCTTATTCTCCTTCCCACATTATTCTCTTTTCCCCACCTTATTCTCCCTTCCCACCGTATTCTCCCTTCCCGCCTTATTCTCTCTTCCCACTCCTCTATTTTCTCTTCCCACTCCTCTATTTTCCTACAACCACTCTGTTGTACGTACATCCTGTTTTTCTCTTACCAAAGTCTCTTCTTCCTCATTCTCCCAAAGTCTCGCAGTCCTCTTCCATCATCCTCCTCCCGTTTTGGTTTTCTCTGAACTCTGCCCGTCCTCACCCTCTAGCTCTCCATGGTATCCAAGCCCTCTCTATTCTCTTCTATATGTTTGTTATTCATGGAGTCACCTGTCATATCATATTATCTGTTTGAAGACTTGCTTTGTCAGCTACTGATCTCTTTGTTTTAGATGGATATGCAGTATATGGCTGATGTGTCTGTTTGCAGTTAATATTATATATGGTATGTCTGTTATTTATTATATTTTATTTGTATATACACATATTTTATTTGTGTTGTATATAATACAGTATATGTACATTATATTGTACTTGTGTTGTATATAATACAGTATATGTACATTATATTGTACTTGTGTTGTATATAATACAGTATATGTATATTATATTGTACTTGTGTTGTATATAATACAGTATATGTACATTATATTGTACTTGTGTTGTATATAATACAGTATATGTACATTATATTGTACTTGTGTTGTATATAATTCAGTATATGTACATTATATTGTACTTGTGTTGTATATAATGCAGTATATGTACATTATATTGTACGTGTGTTGTATATAATACAGTATATATACATTATATTGTACTTGTGTTGTATATAATACAGTATATATACATTATATTGTACTTGTGTTGTATATAATACAGTATATTTACATTATATTGTACTTGTGTTGTATATAATACAGTATATGTACATTATATTGTACTTGTGTTGTATATAATACAGTATATGTATATTATATTGTACTTGTGTTGTATATAATACAGTATATGTACATTATATTGTACTTGTGTTGTATATAATACAGTATATGCACATTATATTGTACTTGTGTGGTTTGTAGGAGCACAAGTAGAGTTGTCTGTAGAAAGTACAGGATACCCAGGTCACCTGTACAAAGGTGAACCAATAACAATCAAATGTACAGCTAGTGGGTACACTACTGTTACATATGTAGGACTAGTTAATGGTAGCTCTATCGCAATCGCTGCTGATCATCACGGCTGTGCCTACGCGTTTTCCGCTTGGAATCCTTTTGCTACACTATTTACTGTACCAGGAATTGCTACCTTAGACCAACCAGCCTGTGCTGCTGCTGTTTCAAACTCTCCTCCATTGAGAGTGACTCTCGCAGATCTTGTGACTGAGTCTATGGAAGGACTCAACCTGTTATGTTTAGCTAAGTGTGATGGAACTGATACCTTGTCTAGTGATAGATTGATTGTCAGTGATTTAAGAGGTAAGTTATAAATTATTTATAAATGAATCAGAAGTTTTTAGTTCTATTGATTCTGGGATTTTATCTGAGGTCAGGAAAAGGGGAATGAAATTTTCAACTTTTCACTTCAAATGCAGACTTTCAATGCTACTGAGGCTAATGAAACGCTTTATTGATTTGATTAGCTGAGCATACAGTCAATAACCAAATCATATGCACAGGCAACACTTAAAAGTGGGTGTTTAGGCTATAATTTTAGTGTTGTTCATAAAAATGGGTATTTTTTACTTTTACTGAAAAAGCTAGTTGGGAGCTTCAAATTGATGTATGGCAATGCTCGATAACTAGTTTTGTCAGCAAGTTAGAAGCTATTTACTGCAATCTCTCTTGAATGCTGATGAAAAAATGGCTACGTGATACACCTGTGATGTCACAGCTATGACATCACACATCAAGTATTAAAGTCATTTTAGGATAGACCTATCTTAAGAATGGCTGCTTTTACAGAAACAAAATTTCGCTATACACTCATTATTCTTAGTTCTATTGTTGGGGTGGAAATCAGTCAAATCCAAGATTTAATATATATTTATGCACAAGGGCTCTATATATCAAATTTGAGTGAAAAGGGAAGTCCTGTTTACTCAAATATGAATGCTCAGAAAGCAGCGCTTAGATTACAATTTGTCTGACGTAACTTTGTTTTAGGGTGAGTGAGTTATTTTGGTAACACGAGTTATTTAGTTTTAGTCGATTGCTAGTTAATAAAAGTGATCAGTTTGGTGACATCTTGTAATAGCCCCATTTGGGTATATGTCGCTATTAAAGCTAGTTTTGTATAAGATTTGGAACTATCAAGTTAAGCATTTTCTTTATATTTACCCACAATCCATCAGTTTCCAACGTCTCGCTTGATTTAATTATATTTGTGTTCTAAACTGATTGTGTTGAGTTTATAATCCAAAATCTACCCCGCATTTGAGAGAAATGAATATATATATTATTATTCAGTAATCACCTGGCTGTTTGGCTATTAAGTGAATGCATTCATTTTGCTCACAATCCTTTCTTATCACTAAACAGTGATGATGAATATCAGGGATTTAGTTGTTTTCACTGAACAGTCTTTAGTTTCATGGATAAAAGAATTATTTGAAGTCATTAAAGCTTCAGTTTTGCCCTGTTTAACCTTATATCAAACTTATTTTGGTTGGCTGATAATCTGATCGATATTTATGATTTCCGTTTAAAAATTTGACAATTTTCGGAAATTTTAATGCAAAAACTACCTACGAAATGTTATTATAACTTGCCACAAACAGACAAAAGAACAAATAAGTGCTTCATTGCAAAGACTCTCATCCACAATAGTAATGTCAGTCAGTTTTGAGAAATTATGTGAAAATTTGTTTGATAAATTTGAAAAAGAAACAGTTTGTTTTTTCTGGTAAATGTAAAATGAGCAAATAAAAGAGAGTCCGCCAACAGGCAGCCAAATTGTGTGAAGTTACTTTCATTTTAGTAGAAAGCAGTCAGTCAGCTTGAATGTGCTAATCAAAAATCGGGTAGCTTAAAATACAATCTAGCGGCAGCAAACAAAAAGCGAAGTTCACACATTCACAAACAAGTATTATAAATTTCACTGTAGCAACTGATCACTCTTAAGCTACATCTACATCTACCAATTAGCTACCGATTTGCCCCTAACGATCGGAAATGATGATGGGGTGTTTCTCCTATTTTTTTCTCTACTTGCCATTCTCACGCAATGCCAGTTAAAGTCGCTGTATTTGATGTCATAGTTAGCCATAAAGTGCTTTGCCACAACAAACAAGGGCACTCATGAACGATTCCTCTTCACATAATGCTTGCGCTCAAGAAACAATTTTATTGGATACATTGAAACTGTTAGGAATGATATGATTGGACAAATCACAAATTGCCTAATGGTTTTTTAATCTGATCAAAACCAAACAATTGCCTCAAATAGAACACTACCGACCGATTGTTTTAGCCCATTTCACTGGAAATGGAAATAAGAAAATCCTCAATCTGTAGGCAGGCACAATCAGCAGCTAATCGATAGATGTACATGTGGGTCTTTGTTCTCATGCATACCCTGTTTTGGATGATCATTTGTATTGTGCAATAAGCTATTTTCAATGCCCACTGATTTCTGTTAGAGCTATTTAAAGAAGATCATTTTTATAGCAGACTGTTTTTGTTAAAGGGTACAGGTTAACTCAGTGTCTCACTGGTAAAAACAGGCCAGGATTTCTCAACAAATCCATTAAATTTTCCACAGTTGACCACAGTTGAGCAATGTTCAACAAACTATTTCTTTCTTTTCTCAAAAAGTTTATTGCCCGGTTTATACGAGCTGTATCGTCTGTGGAATACACCAAAAATAGAGCTTAACTCAACATTGGATTTATACACGTGCGCTGAAAGTCAATTGATCCTAATCAGACAGCAAGGCATAATAACACCCCAATGCTGTGTAGAAAGCACAAACCAGTTACAGTTTTTTAGTATAATCAACCAGATGGTAGGTAGATAACTTGGTCATTGGGTAATTGACAATCATCCATGTGGTTTCTATTTCTCTGTCAATGATTACTGCTACTGCCTGAGGAAATAAGTGTTTATAAAGTAACTGATAATGGTAAAATAGTCATATTAAACAAATAAAAGTGTTCATGTAATTATTTTAAAAAAGCTGATAATAGTAATAATAAATAAAATTATAATGATTATTTATTATACTTATTTTCATTACTCAATCTTTACAATAGTGCATATCTACTCGTTATTGTTCGAAATACCGTCAAACCTGCATAAATCGATGAAGGGCCAAGAAAAAACATTTACTTAGGGATGACATTGAATTGCCCTAATATGTCTTAGGACTATGATATAGGTACAATAATAATAAAAACTGGTATTGCAACTAATAATATGATAATAATATGGACTCCAGACATTTCTTTCACTAGACTCACATTCTGAATAAATTTTAATAATAATGACAACTTGAACTATTGTTATTAATTAATAATGATAATTATTATTTGAGTATTTTATTATTATTTTGATGCTAAACATAATAATAAATGATTGTCAATTAGTTTATTGTTTTATCAATTAATGGCATTGATAGTTAAAAAAATATCAACAATAATAATTACTAATTTACCGATATCAGCTGCATTTTTTCCAGCTGAACAAATGTGTTTAGACAGCTTTGACTTGTTATTATTTAAGGCTGGTAGTTTATAGCTAGCCTTGTGTCTTTGTTACATTCCAAGAATGTACACATTTCAGTAATCACAAACTCACAATTTGAAGTTGCTCAGGCATTGTAGTGAATACATTTACTAAATTTCTGTCATTCACGATAGGGAATAACTCTTTGATTATTTGATTTTAATGGCTTGCGATAAATGGCTGACAAAATTTTCTGCTATTCACACCATGCAATATCTAATGCTTTTCATGGATGTTGCTTGGAAACTACACCTGAAAAGTGAAAACAAAAAAATTTCTCAATCGAACTGGATATAACAATATCAACTCTTGTAAAGCCATTTGCAATGTGTAAATGTTGAGACCTTGAGTGTGGCATCAAACAAACTGGGTTATTGATCTCTACTGTGTCGATTTATGCGCGTTTCACTGTTGTCAATTATTTTGTTCATTGTGTTGAAAGATATAATATCCAGCGAAAATAATAATCAAAATTTATTAGTAGCAGCAGTACTTGTTATTATGTATATTTTTCCTGACGTAAACTGTTTTTGAAGTTTAATTATACATTCAATGATTACACACAGTATAAAGGGCGGATACAATAAATGACTAAATGAATATTTCATTTTTGTGTACAACATGAGTAGCACTGCAAGTATTTCAGCTAGCCGTGTTATGTTGTGTAAGCCCCAGATTTGGGGCATTACATGCCTTATTATGTATAAAGCCATTCAGTATAAGGCAGTGTTATGATATCAACAGGGCAATGGTTCATAGAAGCTTGGCATATTATATATGTGAAGTTTTGTTATCTAACTAAAAGTGTAAATCTAGAGAATAGCTAAGAAACTGGCCTATTTGTTTGTGTAAAACATTGTTTGTTACATTTATATGATACAACATGATGGCTAGTTTTGTGTCTGCATACATTTTTGTTTGTTTGTTAAACTACTTGTCCGTGTTCTAACATCGTTTGTGTTATTAGCCATACAGATATAATCTGTATGGCTATTGTTAGCCATACAGATATAATCTGTATGGCTATTGTTTTAGTAGGTTTTATTATTATTAGCCATACAGATATAATCTGTATGGCTATTGTTTTAGTAGGTTTTATTATTATTTTTCTTTCGCCGCATTCTAACCACTAGATTTCAGTTTCTGTCTTCTTCTATAACTACAGATTCGCTGATTAGAACTCTCTAAAAATTAGTTGGTTACGTAGGGGTACATCTGGAGATTAACGAAATATTTTTTTTCAAGTTAAAAAAGTTACCACGTCACAGCTATTCCACTTTTCGCACGCCTCTTCAACAGTCATTTTCGTTCAATAAATGCTGAATAACTCTGTCACTTTTCATCTAAACTGCATGATATTTATATGAGGGTGTGCGGCTATGGTAGATGTATACAGGCATCAAAAGTTTTCAATAGCAAGTTTACAAGTTTTTCAAGGAGAGGTAATTTTTAGTGATTTTCAGAAAAATCGAACTTTTTCACTGGAAGAGATTCCGTTCTAAACTGTTGTAATACAAGTAGATATGGCATGTTTTCCCACAGCAGGGGCCTATTACGACGTTATGTCATGACACAACGTTGTTGAGTGAACTGCAGTTTGATCAAGGACGTCGCGTCATGACACAACGTCATAGTCTGCTGGAAGAAATTCCAATATAAACTGTTGGAATACAAGTAGATATGGCAGGTTTTCTCACAGGAGAGGCCTATTAGGACTTTAAGTCATGACACAAAGTCTTTAAGCAAGCAGCAGTTTGATCAACAACGTTGTGAACTGAGCTGCGTAATGACACAACGTCATAGTCTGCTCAAACGAATAGAGGCATTAGCATTGAGTAACTTACGTGGAATGTTGCCAAGTGCATGTGTACTTTGACAGACCATTTAGAGAGTTGCCTGCCACCTCGGAGAAGACAACTCCGAACGAAACACTCATATTGCTCTTTAACTTTTGAACCGTTTGTCACAAGTCACTAAAACTTTTTTTAATCAAAGCCATGTGTGCATGTTTTACAGCCAATAATGCCGCATACAATGGTTTCACACCACTACACGCTCTTCCATGTAAACGCAAAGCAATACCAGTTTTTATTGGTTCTTACGTTGATCATAACCGATCTTGGAAGACACATTGATTAAGTCACATTGACTAACATTCCGAAAAAATAATGAACAGTAGTAATATATGAGCAGAACAGGGTTGCTTATGTTTTTGGATGTTAAACATTATACAGAGAGGACAACTCTTAAGTTATATGTGCATTTATCGTCAATATGCACAGCTTGTCTGATCTAAATGTTATATTCTGTCACTACAGTAATTGCCTAAAAACTTTGAAAGATTGGTTGAGAGGGTAACTCCTAGAATAAACCAGTTTCCGTCTTGACAAGGGAAGTTAGTCGTGTAAAAACAATTGAATGCGCTCATAATCATTCAAACCATGAGCCGCTTACTTGGAAAGCTGCCAATTTACTTTGTATCATGTAATTTCATTAATAGCTGCGTTTTCAATCAGATACCGAGAGGATAACTCCTCAAAAAGTGCATTTTCACCATAACTTTTGAACCGTAAGTCGAAAATGGATCATTTTTTTTTTCGTCAGACTGAGCATCTGTATGGCTTTTAATTTTTCTACAGAAAAAATAATCTTTTCTAGTTATTATTATTATTATTATTATTTTTCTTTCGCGAACTTTCTTCTTCTATAACTACAGATTCGCTGATCAGAACTCTCTAAAAAATAGTTGGTTACGTAGGGACACATCTAAAATTTTATGAAAGAAAGTATTTTTCTCGAGTTAAGAAAGTAACGGTGTCACAGCTATTCCACTTTCCGCAAGCCTCTTCAACAGCTATTTTTGTTCAATAAATGCTAAATAGCTCTGTCACTTTTCATCAAAACTGCATGATTTTTATATGGGGGTGTGCAGCTATGGTATATGTACACAGGCATCAACAGTTTTCAATAGTAAGTTTACAAGTTTTTCAAGGAGAGGCAATTTTTAATGATTTTGAGAAATTTTGAACTTTTTTGCTGGAAGAAATTCCAATTTAAACTGTTGAAATTACAGGTAGATATGGCGTGTTTTCTCACAGGAGGGGCCTATTAGGACGTTATGTCATGACACACCGTTGTTGAGTGAACTGCAGTTTGATCAAGGACGTTGTGTCATGACACACCGTCATAGTCTGCTGGAAGAAATTCCAATATAAACTGTTGGAATACAAGTAGATATGGCAGGTTTTCTCACAGGAGAAGCCTATTAGGACTTTAAGTCATGACACGACGTCTTTAAGCAAGCAGCAGTTTGATCAGCGTCGTTGTGAAGTGAGCTGTGTAATGACACAACGTCATAGTCTGCTCAAACGAATAGAGCCATGAGCATTGAGTAACCTACTTGGAATGTTGCCAAGTGCATGAGTACTTTGACATACCATTTAGAGAGTTGCCTGCCATCTCGGAGAAGATAACTCCGAACAAAACACTTATATTGCTCTTTAACTTTTGAACCGTTTGTCGCAAGTCACTAAAACTTTTTTTAATCAAAGCCATGTGTGCATGTTTTACAGCCAATAATGCCGCATACAATGGTTTCACACCACAACACGCTCTTCCATTTAAACTCAAAGAAATACCAGTTTTTATTGGTTCTTACGTTGATCATAACCGATCTTGGAAGACACATTGATTAAGTCACATTGACTAACATTCCGAAAAAATAATGAACAGTAGTAATATATGAGCAGAACAGGGTTGTTTATGTTTTTGAATGTTAAACATTCTACAGAGAGGACAACTCTTAGGTTGCATGTAAATATATCATCAAATTGCGCAGCTTCTCTCATCAAAATATTATGCTCTGTCACTATAGTAACTGCCTGAAACTTTGAAAGTTTTGTTGAGAGGGTAACTCCTAAAATAAACCAGTTTCCGTCTTGACAAGGGAAGTTAGTCGTGTAAAAACAACTGGATGCGTTCATAATCATTCAAAACCATGAGCTGTTTACTTGGAAAGCTGCCAAATTGTTTTGCATCATGTAATTTCATTAATAGCTGCGTTTTCCATCAGATATCGAGAGGATAACTCCTCAAAAATCGCATTTTTCTCCATAACTTTCGAACCGTAAGTCGAAAATGGATCATTCTTTTTTCGTTAGACTGAGCATCTGTATGGCTTTTAATTTTTCTACAGAAAAAATAATCTTTTCTAGTTTTAGTAGGTTTTATTATTATTTTTCTTTCGCCGCATTCTAACCACTAGATTTCAGTTTCTGTCTTCTTCTATAACTACAGATTCGCTGATTAGAACTCTCTAAAAATTAGTTGGTTACGTAGGGGTACATCTGGAGATTAACGAAATATTTTTTTTCAAGTTAAAAAAGTTACCACGTCACAGCTATTCCACTTTTCGCACGCCTCTTCAACAGTCATTTTCGTTCAATAAATGCTGAATAACTCTGTCACTTTTCATCTAAACTGCATGATATTTATATGAGGGTGTGCGGCTATGGTAGATGTATACAGGCATCAAAAGTTTTCAATAGCAAGTTTACAAGTTTTTCAAGGAGAGGCAATTTTTAGTGATTTTCAGAAAATTCGAACTTTTTCACTGGAAGAGATTCCGTTCTAAACTGTTGTAATACAAGTAGATATGGCATGTTTTCCCACAGCAGGGGCCTATTACGACGTTATGTCATGACACAACGTTGTTGAGTGAACTGCAGTTTGATCAAGGACGTCGCGTCATGACACAACGTCATAGTCTGCTGGAAGAAATTCCAATATAAACTGTTGGAATACAAGTAGATATGGCAGGTTTTCTCACAGGAGAGGCCTATTAGGACTTTAAGTCATGACACAAAGTCTTTAAGCAAGCAGCAGTTTGATCAACAACGTTGTGAACTGAGCTGCGTAATGACACAACGTCATAGTCTGCTCAAACGAATAGAGGCATTAGCATTGAGTAACTTACGTGGAATGTTGCCAAGTGCATGTGTACTTTGACAGACCATTTAGAGAGTTGCCTGCCACCTCGGAGAAGACAACTCCGAACGAAACACTCATATTGCTCTTTAACTTTTGAACCGTTTGTCACAAGTCACTAAAACTTTTTTTAATCAAAGCCATGTGTGCATGTTTTACAGCCAATAATGCCGCATACAATGGTTTCACACCACTACACGCTCTTCCATGTAAACGCAAAGCAATACCAGTTTTTATTGGTTCTTACGTTGATCATAACTGATCTTGGAAGACACATTGATTAAGTCACATTGACAAACATTCCGAAAAAATAATGAAAAGTAGTAATATATGAGCAGAACAGGGTTGCTTATGTTTTTGGATGTTAAACATTATACAGAGAGGACAACTCTTAAGTTATATGTGCATTTATCGTCAATATGCACAGCTTGTCTGATCTAAATGTTATATTCTGTCACTACAGTAATTACCTAAAAACTTTGAAAGATTGGTTGAGAGGGTAACTCCTAAAATAAACCAGTTTCCGTCTTGACAAGGGAAGTTAGTCGTGTAAAAACAATTGAATGCGCTCATAATCATTCAAACCATGAGCCGCTTACTTGGAAAGCTGCCAATTTACTTTGTATCATGTAATTTCATTAATAGCTGCGTTTTCAATCAGATACCGAGAGGATAACTCCTCAGAAACTGCATTTTGCTCCATAACTTTTGAACCGTTAGTCGAATTTGAACAATTTTTTTTTCGTTGAACCGTGCATCTGTATGGCTTTTATTTTCTCTACAGAGAAAACATTTTAGTCTAGTTTTTATTGATCTATCGGTGGATAAAGTTGTTTCTAAACTACTTGGTGAAATTATTTTGCACAGTTATTGTAAATTAATAATTTAAACAAACAAGATATATCAGAAGATAAAAATGCTACGGTATATAATATCCCTACCCACAAGTGAACATTTGACACAATTGAGAGTACCTTTCTATACAAGTAATAAGTTATATGTTATATACAACCAAGTTATTACATAATAATACTCAGTTTATTGCATTCACAGCAGCATCTGTCCTCAGTTAATCTCCTTGTTCAACCACATCGGTTTGTATTTAGTGAATTGTTGATACTGTATTTAATTACAGCTAGTTTACAGGATACAGCAGTGATGGTTTACTACTCAATTCTTTATAGCTTGATATTGTATTGTAGTTGTCCCTTCTGGCAATCCTCAACTGTCCATCTCTGGTGAAGAACCTAAAATAGTAGAGGGAAAGGAGTTTACCTTTACATGCAGTTCATCTGGTGCAAATCCTCCTTCTGTTTATAGATATGGTTAGTAATATATAATTGTATTGTATCTGCTAGTTATGTAATGTATTATATTGTATTATATATATTTATAGTTATGTATTATATTGTATTATATATATTTATAGTTATGTATTATATTGTAGTATATATACTTATAGTTATGTATTATATTGTATTATATGTATTTATAGTTATGTATTATATTGTATTATATATATTTATAGTTATGTATTATATTGTATTATATATATTTATAGTTATGTATTATATTGTATTATATATATTTATAGTTATGTATTATATTGTATTATATATATTTATAGTTATGTATTATATTGTATTATATATATTTATAGTTATGTATTATATTGTATTATATATATTTATAGTTATGTATTATATTGTATTATATATATTTATAGTTATGTATTATATTGTATTATATATATTTTTAGTTATGTATTATATTGTATTATATGTATTTATAGTTATGTATTATATTGTATTATATATATTTATAGTTATGTATTATATTGTATTATATATATTTATAGTTATGTATTATATTGTATTATATATATTTATAGTTATGTATTATATTGTATTATATGTATTTATAGTTATGTATTATATTGTATTATATATATTTATAGTTATGTATTATATTGTATTATATATATTTATAGTTATGTATTATATTGTATTATATATATTTATAGTTATGTATTATATTGTATTATATGTATTTATAGTTATGTATTATATTGTATTATATATATTTATAGTTATGTATTCTATTGTATTATATATATTTATAGTTATGTATTATATTGTATTATATATATTTATAGTTATGTATTATATTGTATTATATATATTTATAGTTACGTATTATATTGTATTATATATATTTATAGTTATGTATTATATTGTATTATATGTATTTATAGTTATGTATTATATTGTATTATATGTATTTATAGTTATGTATTATATTGTATTATATATATTTATAGTTATGTATTATTGTATTATATATATTTATAGTTATGTATTATATTGTATTATATATATTTATAGTTATGTATTATATTGTATTATATATATTTATAGTTATGTATTATATTGTATTATATATATTTATAGTTATGTATTATATTGTATTATATATATTTATAGTTATGTATTATATTGTATTATATATATTTATAGTTATGTATTATATTGTATTATATATATTTATAGTTATGTATTATATTGTATTATATATATTTATAGTTATGTATTATATTGTATTATATATATTTATAGTTATATATTATATTGTATTATATATATATTACAGAGATACTCAGGAATGGAGAGGTAATAGCTAACACCAACACATACAAACCTGTAGAAGCAGATAGAGATGGGCTCACACTTGTATGTAATGACACTGTACATGAGATACTAAATGTTACATATCCAGAGAGAGTTGGTAAAGTGATGGAGCAGAGACCATACTGTAAGTACACTTTGTTTGCATTTAGTTTTCTATTCAAGTAAATGTATGAAGTGTTTTTGTCAACTAAATGCTAATGTTTCTTATGATTTACCTTTACTGGGAGAGTAATTGGCACCTGGGAGGTTGTAGTCTCCCGTTATTGATGCACTTCAGTCAATCATATACCTATTCATTAGAGTTTGCAACTATTTCAGTTATTTATTCGTTTCGACAAGTTTACAGCAAGTTGTTTGGTGGAAATAAAGTTTCTGGGAAAATAAAAAGGCGTCATATGGCTCGTGACAAAATATTGAGAAATGAAATTAATTATTTACTGCTTTTTAGGTTAATTTTATTGAGCAGATAATCTGTTTTGGTTTTAGGCTATAAAAGTTGCATAAAGGTAATTAGTTCGCCATCTTTACACCAGTAGCATAGGCAACGATTATGTATACTATGATACCTAGCTCAGTACAAAAGGCTAAGATGCAAACCACACCCACTTTCTGATTGCCAATTTATATGTTAGAATGACATGCTCAGCTGAGAATTACATGCTGGAAGTGGGTGTAACTCACTGGTTAGGTTTTTGTATCGAGTTACATATCATAGTATTATACATGATTGTTAGTAGTAGTAAGAGCACAGCCTAGTAGTAAGTATTGTTTAATTATTATTATAATTTTTTATTATTACCAATAATTTACAAATTTTTATTATTATTTATTGATAATACTTCATTGCTGATGTAAACTTAGACTGCTACTGCTGTTGTTTTTTGTTGTTCTGCAGTTGTTGAATGTTGTGGTAGTTTTCAGGAAATATCATCATTTATTTTCTCCCCACTCATTTTGCTTTCACCCAGTTTTTTTTACACTTGTCGGATAATTTTTTTTTAGCTCAAAAAGGGTTACGTTTGCGTATTTAGATGAAATTTATTTTACAAATTAGAACTCATCATACTATTATTATTATTTACTGCTACTGAAAGTTGTTAAAATTGTTATCACCATCAGATATTGCGCTATAGCCTGTGTTGAAAGCAGGAAAATCATGAAAGTGATAGTTCCAGTCGCACCAGATCCCTATTGAGGAGGGGAAACAATATTCGGTTCATGAGACAAGATTGGTATTGAGGTTGAGGTGATAAAACAAAACCCATTGGATTGTTATTTTGGCTTTGTTGGACTTACAATTAGAGATGCTCCATATGCCACCGATTCGATTTCCATCTCAGTTTTACAGATTTTTGCATCAAATTTATCCGATTCAACCAATACAATTTATAAAACAAACTTGAAGGTAAATTTGTTTCATCATATTAGTTTACTACCAGTTGCAGCAAATATGTCAGACAAATCTCCAGCAATAGTCACAAGTGGGGTGTAACCATTTTTCTGCTTTGTCAGTTTCATACAAAACACCCATTTCATTTCCCAGAGCTTAAAAATAATGCAGCGCTGTATGATAGAGGGTAAGCTAATAATAGTATGAGGCAAAGGCAGCAACAGCATTGGTTGTAGTTAATCTGCCTGCTATTTATTGTTGATGAAAACATCTGTCAACAACAATGCAAGTAAACCCATTCATTGAATAATTAATGAAACCTGCCGATTCCGATCCAGTGAATCTGAATCGGAGCATCTCTACTTAGAAATGCTTTGGTTTGTATTAAAGTCAGGTTGTAATGGGATTGTGAATGCTACTTTCAGATCTGGTTGTTGATGGCGCAGAGACTAGAACTACATCCCTGAACCCTGCTGGAGACAACACTTTGTACTGTGAAGTGTCTGGATATCCTGTTAAAGAGATAACATACAGTTGGTCCTCCTGTACTGGTTGTACATCTACCGATAGATCTCTAGTTATACCTGCCGGTTCTGATGATGTAGAGACAATAAGATGTACTGCTTCTCTAACATGTAAGTATCCCTTTACTTTTATTTGAGCTATTGATATGACAAAAGTGAAGTTTTTAAAAAAATTCAAGGAATCAATACAGCCTTTGAATTTGTTTCTTGAGAAGATATTGGTTTATTCACTTGAGAATTATTTTTAAATATTATGCTCATAATACTACGTAGTGGCGTCATAGTCTTTTTATTTCGAGTTTGATTAGGTTTGCCGACGCGAATAAATGAAGGCTCGCCCTTGCCGTTGCCTGGTTACATAATTGGAACCTACTGAGATGGTTTATCTGTACGGCGTATTGTCATTATTATACACTCCGTACCTATCTACCGGTATTGAATCGTTGATTGCGAATTTCATAAGTCTAACTGAAAAAGATAGTCTTTCGTTAGCATCAATAGTATTTTAGCATCGTAACGTCATAGCAACAAGACATCCGGTATCTTCGCTGCTGGCGCCCCCTATAACACTACCCAGACCCCAATGAAGTGCTATTAGTGTTATCGTCGCTAAGTGAGTATTTGGCATAAAATTAATAGTATTAATATTTTTATCTTCTGGTTTAAGATGTCATATAAAGAACACATGATATGAGAGAAATAGGAAGAAACGCTTTTTTAAACATGCAAAAGTGTGCATTTTATCAATGTCAGGGGAGACAAGTCACAAGAATATCACTCGTTGCTAGTAGTTGAAGTGTAGAGCTCAATGAAACACGTTCCAGAACAGTTGGTTACTGTGTCTTCTAGTCAATTGAGGGGGAGGAGGTAAATTGAGATGGGAGCTGAGTGAGGTGGTGAGGGCTGGGGTATAGCAGGGTGAGAGGGAAGTGGGGTGTCTGTTGGGTAGGGTATGGGTAAGAGAAGTAGAGAAAGGGGTGGATGGGTAGATTATTGTGGGTGTAGAGCAAGGGGTGGAGATGGGGTGGAGCCAGGTTAGAGAGAGAATGGGGTAGAGTGAGGGGTGAAGGTTAGAGTTGGGTGGGGTTAAAGCTAGTCAAGGGGAGGAGCTAGACAGGTTGGACCAGGTCAAGTTTGAAGGTGCCCTTGAATCCAATGGGTATTATTAGTAGTATTTGATGTAATATATGATATCATGTTGTATCATATAGTTTTGTATAGTTGGTTTTGTACATAATATAATGTTGTTTTATTGTTTGTTATACAAGTGTGTGACTACAGATATTATCTATTGATGAGTTATGATAGTTTTAAGTCTATGGTAGTTTGTAGATGTCAATGTGATGTATCATTTGTACTTTACTTTCTCTCCAATCTCTTTACTCTTTTATATATAGCTACTAGCTGGCTCACCCATTGTAAACAACAAGTGGATGTAGCCAGACACACAAATAGCATACTTTGATTGTAAGAGAAAGGCTACATGTACATCTACCGATTACTCAGCGATTTCCTTAACGATTGCGTGATTTTGCAGCTTCTGTTTCCGGAAAAATCGCTAAGCACTCGCTTGCATTTTACTCGAGGTTATTGCCAGGTTTTGACCGAGATCAAAAAATCGCTAGCGGATTCCTTGATCAACCAATCACAATGTAAAAAAAACTTTACCCGTGTTTCCGATAGTGTCTCGTCATATTCAGCGCTCCGATCTATCAACGATCCTATAATAAATAATTTGTAACAGCGAGTTTGACCGGAATCGCTGAAGAAAAGGTAGTAGAGAAAAATTGCGCTATTTCGGGGGGGGGGGGGAAGCTATTTCGGGGAGGGACTTCCCCAATCGCTAAGCAAAATCGCTAGATGTGCTTGAAGCATAATAGTCATGTCAGACACACAACTGGTTGATTTTGTCTGAGTTAGTGGAAATAGTCGTACATGTTTTAGGTCTACAAAACTACAAGCTTCTTTCTACTCTATATATATATATATATATATATATATGTGTATTTTAGCTTCTTCTTTTGCTACAATCACATGGACTGTTACATGGAGTGAAAGTGTTCCTACAGCAACCACCACTATAGCAACCACAACTGTTGAAGTGGCTACAACTGATGATGCCGTAAGTGATGATGCTGTAACTGATGGTGCTGCCGTAGCTGGTGGTGGGATTGCTGGAATATGTATTGGAGTTGTCGCTGCGATAGCTGTGTTGTAGTTGTTGTACTGTTGTACAAGTATTGTATAGTCATTTGATGACTCATAACTAACGCGTACAATCTCATTCAAACCTTTATTTTGTTATTTTATTTATGTTTTATTTTTGTTCTTTCCTCGTTTTACTTTTATTTCTCCTGCATAAGTATGCATGCAGCCGTGAAACGGCTCAAAATCTTGTTTGTTACTTCGTTAGAATTGATCTCAAAATAAAATTGTTGCTCGCAAACTGATTTTATTTTTGTGACTTGTTAGTTAATGTGGCGGCATCAAACCTGCGGTAGTAGGTATTGTGCATTTGCATTATTATTATCGCATTATTATTGTTTTTAATACTATCATTATTATTTGATTATTCTTATTATGTAGTTGTCATTTTATTATTATGATTTTCCCAGCAGCAACTTTAGCTTTCTTCACCGCCAGATCTGCTGATCAAAAGTTTATAATTTAGTGGATTAAATAGGATTAGTCTCAGTTTTATTAATGCAACTCATTGAAAGATTTGAACTTGATGTCACAGTTATTTCACTTTACCAGCCCTCTTCAAACCATTTTTGTTAGTTACCTGCTACTGATTGCTAACTTAAACTACTAACTATCTACTAGCTGCTGCTATTTACTCTGCCAGCAATCATCATACTGTAGGAGTTTTACACATATATGAGAATGGGTGGCATTAGTAGATGTCCACATGATAGTAGTGGTAACTTTTAGTGAGTTTTGGAGATTTTAAAGCTTGTAGTAGGGAGAAAAATTGTTGAATAATTGTGCTTTGGTTGATGGTAATCAATTGTTAGACCAAAGTCTAAACTGCAGGGAAATTCCTTGTCATATTGCAGTTGATTAGTCTGTCAAGTCTGCATAATATTAATTTGTCAATGGAGACATCTCCCTCCACCAACACTACTTCTCAGCACCCTGTATTATTGTTTTTATCAATTTCCACAAACCATTTAGTGAAGTTTTGTATGTAGGATCTGTAACCAGCTCAGTGATCAGCTGCTTTGTTGGAAAGTTGCCAAGGTCACCTGTACTCTTGTATTGATCTCAGAGCCTGGCCTTTCATTCAGTTAATGGTAGGATAACTCTTATAAATGTCTTATTTTTCTATAGATTGGGCAAAACAGATGAGTGCTTTTGTAAACCTACATATCTGTATGCCTCTGTTTTCTTTAAGCCATGGCTACATGCACCTACATTTCCTAGAAATATGACAAGAAATATGTTTCGTAGGAATATGACAAGAAATATGTTCGTAGCATCGCTCTAGTGGCTACACACACAGATGATTGTTCACCTCAACGCTACGGAGTGTCCAGTGAGGCGAAGAGGACATAATTATTGAAAATAATCGTTATAATGACTATTATGAGTATAAATTATAATAGTTATGTATGATGTTTGTTTATAATACTAGATGAATAGTCTTATTATCCGTAGTAAATAATTAACGTTTATAAATAATGATGAGCTGCTTATAGATAAAACATACCCTCCTTGATAGAAATAACAAATGGTCTGTTGGCCAATCCGAGTCATCAAAATTTGTCCTATTTTTTATCCAATCGAGAGTGGTTATTTAATAATAATTGTCCAATCACCGAAGCATCAGGCAAAAAAAATATTTCGTGGACAAACGTGTTGGTCTACAAAATTGAGCGTCTTTTTGTAAAAAGTACGTCGCTTGGAAAGAAAAAAAACGCATTTTCATCGCATATTGACAAGATGTAGGTGTGTGTAACTACCCCTTCACCAGAGAAGAACCCATCGTGTGCAAGTTCCTACTAGTGTGCGAGCTGATAGGCGCGCACTGACTGGTCGGTTTGGCTGGTTTGCAAACCTCTGTTGATGGTTTTTGTAAAAATAATGAACCAATTGAGTCATGTTAGTTTTATAGATGGCCCTAGTAGTAAAAAGACTGGAAGTCTGATTTCTACCACGCTACAACATCGTCTATATGGGATATTGTGGGAGTTATCTCCCTACCGGATAATCAAACATTTTATATGGTTCATGAGGAGTGGATAGGTATGGAGTGTATCATACTGACAATGCGCCGTTCACATAAATCAACTCACTACATCGTCACTGTTGAACCAGGACACGCCCTCAATAATTTACAGCGGTAAACTCAATCAAACTCGAAATACAAAACTTTGGCTCTACCAGGTAGTATTTATTACCATAATATTCTACATCTATGTTGGTTATACAACTGATAGCTTTGTTTACACTAACATTTACAGTCACTCGGTAGCATAAGAAGTATTGGTACCAAGAAGTATAGTAGAAGTATTGGTTGATCAAGTGCACTGCTACATCTATGTTGGTGCTAACGGACATGTAGTAATCTATACTATAGTAGTGTTGTATGTTGAGGAGTTGTTCATATTTGACTGCTAGTAGACTGAGTTCCCTCCAAGGCACTCACTATATCACTACAACAAGCTCCTACATAAGTTC
Source organism: Cryptosula pallasiana (assembly GCA_945261195.1). NCBI lineage: Eukaryota > Metazoa > Bryozoa > Gymnolaemata > Cheilostomatida > Cryptosulidae > Cryptosula > Cryptosula pallasiana. Next base: position 11,302,616 of record OX183131.1, on the reverse strand, counting down.
TACTTATCCAAACAGAACTCTAGTATATACTCATAAAGTAACAACACAAAATACCAGCGCAACAACATCTAGACCTGCATACAAGCTCACAGCCATTCACTGTTTTATACCATTTCATGTCAATTGCTTCGACAACTCTGTTTGATACTGAATACTGGGTATCGAGATCTTCAGCTACGAAAGTTTTCATTGGATATTTCATATTGAGCAGCCAGTATTGGTATTGTATAATTTGTAGATGAAGGTTCTTCAAGTCATTGCTTGTGAATGGCTAACAAACAGAAGAAAGATTCATTATTGAGACAAATGGAGTAGTTCTTTGTATAATACTTTGTTAGTTGATGTAAACTGTCGGAGTGAGACTTTCTCTTATACACAGGAACTGCTCCTATTATACTACTAACACAGGAAGTGTTGAAGAATACAGAAGAACTAAAAGCTTTCAGAAAGTTCCTTGAACTCCACCCAAGCGAGCGGAGAGTTTGATCATACAATATGTTATGTACTGGTATAGCTACTAGTTGTTAGCTACTAACTAGTACAGGATTAGCAGTTACAACATCTCAACTTATGGGTTTCATTTGATACCTCAATCACAGCTGGTTCCAATCTACTGGGCTGTCTGTGGGGGGAGGATAGTGAGAGAGAGAGTATAAGTGACAAATGGGTGAAATAGTGAGACACTCCAAACTCCGAGAAAATGAAGTGTTTGGTGTTATGTTTAATCCAGCATTTACTTTTTCCCCAAATGTTTCTGAGCAATGATACCGACTGTTCAATAATTTTTTGTACTCAAGGTAATTGGTTCTTTCGTTGACAACCTTTTTGCCGAAATTCTGATTTTTCGAACACATCTTGGTCGAAATATCTAGACCATTTGTCGAACTAGGATTTCTTTTATCAAAACACTACGTGATTTACCTGACTTTTCCAAAGTGTCTAAAAAACCATGAAATTCAGTTTATGACATGACAGTGATATGTATTAGCAACAATAATCAGGTAATATTTAAATTAGTAGGAGTAATATATGAATAATAATAATCATAAATTTGGTTTTACCAATGTTAAAAAACCCAGTAAATAATAATAGTTAATAATAGTAGTAGTCATCGCTACTCCGATAAGTCTGTCTATTATGATCTGACAATAATGATTGATAATGAAATGATAGCGGTTATTATTTTGGTTATTTATTATAGCAATCACAACTAATGATTAGTATAATAATCAATAATGAAATAAATAAATATTTAGTTTAAACAGTAATCGAAAATTATCCAATTTATCATATTGGAGTTGTCTCTTCGTGTATATATAGTAGTCATTGAGTATGCAACTTCAACAATTTTTAATTATAGATTTTTGTGCAGCAGTTTCGGCTATGCTAGAGATTGTTATTGAACAAACAGACAATATATCAATCAATCACTCTACCTGCATATTGTTATTATGATGCTATTTTATTTCTGATGACTAAAATGTAATTCATGCAGATAACTTGAAGACTTTAACTACTCCAGTCATCAAGTATATATACTAAAGTGAGAGAATTAGATATCTGTTTATGGACAGGTAAACTCAGGCATAGAACAGCATATTTTTCTTGTTGCAGTTTGTACCTTGAGGAGCTAGAACCTCTCTGCAGTTCATGCCTATTGCATACCGCTAGAGTGGAACCAAAGCTATATGACATGCATTAGGTGTTGCTCTGAAGAACTATCGCTATCAATAAGCATATAAGGTGAGAGAATTAAGTGTCAAAGACTCTTTTCAGGGTTAGCACAAATGATTCTAACAATTAATTTGCTACGAATTAGTCGACGATTAATTCCAATTTTTGAAATTTGATGAGTTTTTAGCTCCTTTTATAAAACAAATTGCATATTTCATCAAGCATGCTAGTATCTGATGGTAAATTTCATGATTGGGAAGAGGAGAGGAATAAATAGGAGGATAAATTTGTTTTTACATATCAACTTCTAAATTCTGGACTTGCAGATTCAGGTGACTTGAACTTGACATAGCAAGTACCCTCCTACAAATGATATAATAAAGAACATTGTTTTGTGCCTTTTTTAGTTCATAAGGTATGCTAGTATTGTATTAGGTATGTGACTTTTGGTCTATAAGGTATGCTAGTATAGTATTAGATATGTGACTTTTGGTCTATAAGGTATGCTAGTATAGTATTAGATATGTGACTTTTGGTCTATAAGGTATGCTAGTATAGTATTAGATGTGTGACTTTTGGTCTATAAGGTATGCTAGTATAGTATTAGATATGACTTTTGGTCTATAAGGTATGCTAGTATAGTATTAGATATATGACTTTTGGTCTATATGGTATGCTAGTATAGTATTAGATGTGTGACTTTTGGTCTATAAGGTATGCTAGTATAGTATTAGATATGTGACTTTTGGTCTATAAGGTATGTTAGTATAGTATTAGATATGTGACTTTTGGTCTATAAGGTATGTTAGTATAGTATTAGATATGTGACTTTTGGTCTATAAGGTATGCTAGTATAGTATTAGATATGTGACTTTTGGTCTGTAAGGTATGTTAGTATAGTATTAGATATGTGACTTTTGGTCTATATGGTATGCTAGTATAGTATTAGATATGTGACTTTTGGTCTATAAGGTATGCTAGTATAGTATTAGATGTGTGACTTTTGGTCTGTAAGGTATGTTAGTATAGTATTAGATATGTGACTTTTGGTCTATAAGGTATGCTAGTATAGTATTAGATATGTGACTTTTGGTCTGTAAGGTATGTTAGTATAGTATTAGATATGTGACTTTTGGTCTATATGGTATGCTAGTATAGTATTAGATATGTGACTTTTGGTCTATAAGGTATGCTAGTATAGTATTAGATGTGTGACTTTTGGTCTGTAAGGTATGCTAGTATAGTATTAGATATGTGACTTTTGGTCTATAAGGTATGCTAGTATAGTATTAGATGTGACTTTTGGTCTATAAGGTATGCTAGTATAGTATTAGATATGTGACTTTTGGTCTATAAGGTATGCTAGTATAGTATTAGATATGTGACTTTTGGTCTATAAGGTATGCTAGTATAGTATTAGATATATGACTTTTGGTCTGTAAGGTATGTTAGTATAGTATTAGATATGTGACTTTTGGTCTATATGGTATGCTAGTATAGTATTAGATATGTGACTTTTGGTCTATAAGGTATGCTAGTATAGTATTAGATGTGTGACTTTTGGTCTGTAAGGTATGCTAGTATAGTATTAGATATGTGACTTTTGGTCTATAAGGTATGCTAGTATAGTATTAGATGTGACTTTTGGTCTATAAGGTATGCTAATATAGTATTAGATGTGTGACTTTTGGTCTATAAGGTATGCTAGTATAGTATTAGATATATGACTTTTGGTCCATAAGGTATGCTAGTATAGTATTAGATATATGACTTTTGGTCTATAAGGTATGCTAGTATAGTATTAGATGTGACTTTTGGTCTATAAGGTATGCTAGTATTGTATTAGATACATGACTTTTGGTCTATAAGGTATGCTAGTATAGTATTAGATGTGACTTTTGGTCTATAAGGTATGCTAGTATTGTATTAGATACATGACTTTTGGTCTATAAGGTATGCTAGTATAGTATTAGATGTGACTTTTGGTCTATAAGGTATGCTAGTATTGTATTAGATACATGACTTTTGGTCTATAAGGTATGCTAGTATAGTATTAGATGTGACTTTTGGTCTATAAGGTATGCTAGTATTGTATTAGATACATGACTTTTGGTCTATAAGGTATGCTAGTATAGTATTAGATGTGTGACTTTTGGTCTATAAGGTATGCTAGTATAGTATTAGATATGTGACTTTTGGTCTATAAGGTATGCTAGTATAGTATTAGATGTGACTTTTGGTCTATAAGGTATGCTAGTATTGTATTAGATATGTGACTTTTGGTCTATAAGGTATGCTAGTATAGTATTAGATGTGACTTTTGGTCTATAAGGTATGCTAGTATTGTATTAGATACATGACTTTTGGTCTATAAGGTATGCTAGTATAGTATTAGATGTGACTTTTGGTCTATAAGGTATGCTAGTATAGTATTAGATGTGTGACTTTTGGTCTATAAGGTATGCTAGTATAGTATTAGATGTGTGACTTTTGGTCTATAAGGTATGCTAGTATAGTATTAGATGTGTGACTTTTGGTCTATAAGGTATGCTAGTATAGTATTAGATGTGTGACTTTTGGTCTATAAGGTATGCTAGTATAGTTTTAGATATGTGACTTTTGGTCTATAAGGTATGCTAGTATAGTATTAGATATGTGACTTTTGGTCTATAAGGTATGCTAGTATAGTATTAGATATGTGACTTTTGGTCTATAAGGTATGCTAGTATAGTATTAGATATGTGACTTTTGGTCTATAAGGTATGCTAGTATAGTATTAGATATATGACTTTTGGTCTATAAGGTATGCTAGTATAGTATTAGATATGTGACTTTTGGTCTATAAGGTATGCTAGTATAGTATTAGATGTGACTTTTGGTCTATGAGGTATGCTAGTATAGTATTAGATGTGACTTTTGGTCTACAAGGTATGCTAGTATAGTATTAGATATATGATTTTTGGTCTATAAGGTATGCTAGTATAGTATTAGATATGTGACTTTTGGTCTATAAGGTATGTTAGTATAGTATTAGATATGTGACTTTTGGTCTATAAGGTATGCTAGTATAGTACTAGATATATGACTTTTGGTCTATAAGGTATGCTAGTATAGTATTAGATATATGACTTTTGGTCTATAAGGTATGCTAGTATAGTATTAGATATGTGACTTTTGGTCTAAAAGGTATGCTAGTATAGTATTAGATATGTGACTTTTGGTCTATAAGGTATGCTAGTATAGTATTAGATGTGTGACTTTTGGTCTAAGGTATGCTAGTATAGTATTAGATATATGACTTTTGGTCTATAAGGTATGCTAGTATAGTATTAGATATATGACTTTTGGTCTATAAGGTATGCTAGTATAGTATTAGATATATGACTTTTGGTCTATAAGGTGTGCTAGTATAGTATTAGATATGTGACTTTTGGTCTAAAAGGTATGCTAGTATAGTATTAGATATGTGACTTTTGGTCTATAAGGTATGCTAGTATAGTATTAGATGTGACTTTTGGTCTATAAGGTATGCTAGTATAGTATTAGATATGTGACTTTTGGTCTATAAGGTATGCTAGTATAGTATTAGATGTGACTTTTGGTCTATAAGGTATGCTAGTATAGTATTAGTGACTTTTGGTCTCTAAGGTATGCTACAAGATAGCTAGCTTTAACCTCTCCACGGTGGAACTGGCTAATCGGCATACATCTGCCAACCTCCTGGCTCACATCCTTCACACTCTACAAACCTGGGGCATATTACCCGCCGGTGAAGACTCCTCCAATGCACAGACATAAGACAGCAATGTGGTTCCCTCCGAGGTCGAACTGGATGGTGACTGTACTCTGTTCGGTTGATGATCTTTTTTCCATCTGTGCTTCATTCAATAACCATTGTTACAGATAGTAGTTTAACAAGCTTGTGTTGTTAGTCGCTTAGAGTACTCAGAGTCAAATTGTTACTGAGAGCATAGTTTGTTTGATCAACGAATCTGAAGCAGTTGTGTAGCTTTCAAGTCGCACACCCCAATTTTCAAACTACAAGAACTAGAAGGTGGCCGACAATGGTATATAAGGGGACACTCAAAAAAATAATGAAGTTAAGATCTTTTGCAGTAACAACTTTGCGATTTTTTTCATGAACAGACTGTGATCTTTAGTTACTGATGGTGATGATAGTGTGGCAGGTGGCTAGATACCCACATAATTGCAAAAGACAGTGGTTGTCACGCATGCCAATGCCTCTAACGTAACAAAAGCACTGAAAGACAGCTCCGTGCAGAGTATTCGCTGTTTTGCCCACACTCTGAACTTGGAAGCCCAAAAGTTTGTGAGAGCCATCAATGATCACATCAGCCATACTAGAGAGGTTGTAAAGTTTATTCATTGAAGCCCAGCTGTTACCAAGTGGATTAACGTATGAAAACTCTATCTTTGTCTGGTCTACCATACCAAATCAACACGTCATTCATTTGGCTGCCCTATCACATGTTTATTTGGTAGACTACACTGCACTTGCAGAGGGAATATCTGGGCACTATAGTAAATCTTCTCTGTAAGTAAGCTAGGATATAGATTCAGGTTTGGGTTGGTGGTATTACATTGTGTTTTATTTATGGGTTTCCAGTATTCACTTGTTACTGTTACAAAGTCACTGATATCTTTCCATAATTACTGTTTGGACCTTTCCCACAATACAAAGACATTGCTTCTCTATGTTTATACAAAGAATAGCCCTGGTTCCTGGGAGTATAAGTTTATGATATAGACCTACTCAGCATGTCAAGTGTGTATGGCGACTCAGAACGTTTTGTGTTATGCGGGTTGTTCTTAATGTTGCAACAAGATGGAGTTCTACATACAACACGGTGGATAGCGAATAGCTATTATGTACTCTGGGGGAGTAAGAGATTTATTTCCTGGTTAGACCAAGATGAAGAGGTGTACAAAATAAGAACTTTGTGCACCAGGTCATGCTGATTTTATTTTAATCATAACTGGTCTTGTGTGAATAATCATGATCATGCATGCCAACTCTGTCAAAGCAATTCTACTCGTTTACATACAATTGACTTTCTGTCAGTCTAGTGCGCTCAATGAGATTAAAGTCTAGCTGATTGTTAACTCCTCTGTGGTATTATAAATTCTTTTCTCAGGCTGATGATCAGATGTAACAACACAATAAGCTGGCCATGACTATGCTATGAAAGTTTGTAAATGTTCTGGAGCCTTTCAAGCATGTAACAACCCTTCTAAGCAGCCAAAAGGGCGTCACAGTGTATCTAGTGAAGCCCTTTCTCTACCAGTTGTTGTCTGCGAGTAAGCCTGTGGAGGGGGAGGAGAGAATACTTCATCAAGCCAAGGCGACGCTGCACCACGATCTAGAAGAAAGGTGAGTCAACAATACCCAAGTTTCAATTGGCAATTGAATTATATGAACCTAACATGGAATTGATTCAACTTAAAAGATGAATTTTCATTAGTTCAACTCCAGATAAAAATTAGTGTTGTGAAAATAAATGGTGTGCAATACCAGGCGGAATGGAAGTTGTGAGATTTTTCCTCATTGTGAACTTCTAAGCCTGGGTAAACTTTGATCCAATTTGCTGTTGCTGGCATCAGAATGTTAATCACAGTTTCAATCAAGCTTGATCTACACTAGATAGAACCATGCATGTATCAGTCAGACTGGTAGCAGGCTAGATGAACCTTCCCTGCTTAGACAAAATATTTAGTCAAATTATTCGGAGTTGCGTACCCATTCACATTTTTTAGACAACTCCAAATTGTATTTATTGTATTTATTCCCAACTGAATACTTTGTAATCAATATGTTTCATGGACAAATGTAAGACCAATGATACAGTTCTCCTCGACATCTGCAGCTTTTGTGAACACCACGGACGAAGGAGTTGACGCATCTCAAGCAGAAACAGAGAGAGACTACTTGGTCAAGGGTAACTCCCGACCTCGAAGCAACCGTCAAGGAGCCAGATATTAGCAGTGCAGATGACACAAGTTGCACAGGTGGTGACTGTCTGCTCGCTACACTACTACCTGGGTTTGGGACGCAATCAACCAGTGGTGTTGACAATCCGGCTATTCTGGAAGTTGACGCCTATAAGCGAATGAAACCATGTGACATGAGTGGAGATTCTCTCAAATGGTAGGAAGCCCATTCTCACCAGCTCCCCCTGCTAGCTAACTATGCTTTGCCTCATCTGTGCCTTCAAGGAACATCAGTAGCCTCAGAGCGAGTATTTAGTACTACCGGTGACATTACATCTAAAAAACACAACCGCATAGACCCGAGTGTGGTAAACATGCTTATTTTCCTTAACAGTAACTACAAGTTGATTGAGTAGAACCTCTACTTGTCATTGGAGTAAAGCGAGGTTGCAATAGTAACTAGTATGAGATGATAGTGCGAATTGATTCCCACTTGTATTATTTTTGGTTGTTGGAAATATCTTGGGACTTGAGCTGTTTGTGTTGTATGGAATGGTGTTGAAATAACAAAAAACATATTTCATTCACAATATATTTGAAGTTGGAGTAAAGTTAGCTGGTTGCAGTAGTAGTATGGGATAATATTGCGAATTGATTCCCACTTGTAATATGTTTTGGTTGTTGGAAATAAATCTTTGCGTTGCTTTTGTTGTAAAGTGTCTCAATAAATGTTGTATTCTGTTCACCATAATATAGGACAACAAACACAGCAACATCCAAATAGAGTAGAGGTTGAGTATAGGATGATAGTGTGAATAGAGAGGGTCTCCAACCACATCACATCATTATTACCTATGGTTCTCTCATTATCATTGCACTGTTTGTTTTGTACAGTGTTACAAAACGTATTCTTGTTATAATTTGACAAAAAGACCGCATGTGAAAACATCCAAAAACTGTTTTTCAGATCTGTCTCGTCTTGGGATGTTTTGTTGTCTCGGACTCGTCCCGTCTCGCTAGTTTCGTCTCATTTGACATCACTGTTCTTATCCGTCCTGTATACTTTATGGATTCTGTTTCTTCTAGGCTTAAGTTAACACCTGGAGATTTTTGTCTCTTTAGAGAAAAGGACTTGGGCACCCCCCACCCTCCTCCTCTCTTTCAGGATAGTGACTTTGCGACAGCAAGTGTTCGTGTGTCAAGTGGGTGAAAAAGTTGTATGGCTCAGCTGCATCGAGTCCTTTAGACTTGAGGTCAACAATTCACAAATAAATTATATACAAGATCATTCACTTACCCATTATCTCTAATCCAATATACAGGTATATGATATACACATTATCTCCAATCCAATATACAGGTATATGACATACACATTATCTCCAATCCAATATACAGGTATGTGACATACACATTATCTCCAATCCAATATACAGGTATATGACATACCCATTATCTCCAATCCAATATACAGGTATGTGACATACACATTATCTCCAATCCAATATACAGGTATATGACATACACATTATCTCCAATCCAATATACAGGTATGTGACATACACATTATCTCCAATCCAATATACTGGTATATGACATACACATTATCTCCAATCCATTATACAGGTATGTGACATACACATTATCTCCAATCCAATATACAGGTATATGACATACCCATTATCTCCAATCCATTATACAGGTATGTGACATACACATTATCTCCAATCCAATATACAGGTATATGACATACCCATTATCTCCAATCCAATATACAGGTATGTGACATACACATTATCTCCAATCCAATATACAGGTATATGACATACACATTATCTCCAATCCAATATACAGGTATGTGACATACACATTATCTCCAATCCAATATACAGGTATATGACATACACACTATCTCCAATCCAATATACAGGTATATGACATACACATTATCTCCAATCTAATACACAGGTATGTGACATACACATTATCTCGAATCCAATATACAGGTATGTGACATACACATTATCTCCAATCCAATATACAGGTATGTGACATACACATTATCTCCAATCTAATATACAGGTATATGACATACACATTATCTCCAATCCAATATACAGGTATGTGACATACACATTATCTCCAATCCAATATACAGGTATATGACATACCCATTATCTCCAATCCAATATACAGGTATGTGACATACACATTATCTCCAATCCAATATACAGGTATATGACATACACATTATCTCCAATCCAATATACAGGTATGTGACATACACATTATCTCCAATCCAATATACAGGTATATGACATACACACTATCTCCAATCCAATATACAGGTATATGACATACACATTATCTCCAATCTAATACACAGGTATGTGACATACACATTATCTCGAATCCAATATACAGGTATGTGACATACACATTATCTCCAATCCAATATACAGGTATGTGACATACACATTATCTCCAATCTAATATACAGGTATATGACATACACATTATCTCCAATCCAATATACAGGTATGTGACATACACATTATCTCCAATCCAATATACAGGTATGTGACATACACATTATCTCCAATCCAATATACAGGTATGTGACATACACATTATCTCCAATCCAATATACAGGTATGTGACATACACATTATCTCCAATCTAATATACAGGTATGTGACATACACATTATCTCCAATCCAATATACAGGTATATGACATACACATTATCTCCAATCCAATATACAGGTATATGACATACACATTATCTCCAATCCAATATACAGGTATATGACATACACATTATCTCCAATCCAATATACAGGTATGTGACATACACATTATCTCCAATCCAATATACAGGTATGTGATATACACATTATCTCCAATCCAATATACAGGTATGTGACATACACATTATCTCCAATCTAATATACAGGTATGTGACATACACATTATCTCCAATCCAATATACAGGTATATGACATACACATTATCTCCAATCCAATATACAGGTATGTGACATACACATTATCTCCAATCCAATATACAGGTATGTGACATACACATTATCTCCAATCCAATATACAGGTATGTGACATACACATTATCTCCAATCCAATATACAGGTATGTGACATACACATTATCTCCAATCCAATATACAGGTATGTGACATACACATTATCTCCAATCCAATATACAGGTATGTGACATACACATTATCTCCAATCTAATATACAGGTATGTGACATACACATTATCTCCAATCCAATATACAGGTATATGACATACACATTATCTCCAATCCAATATACAGGTATATGACATACACATTATCTCCAATCCAATATACAGGTATATGACATACACATTATCTCCAATCCAATATACAGGTATGTGACATACACATTATCTCCAATCCAATATACAGGTATATGACATACACATTATCTCCAATCCAATATACAGGTATGTGACATACACATTATCTCCAATCCAATATACAGGTATGTGACATACACATTATCTCCAATCTAATATACAGGTATGTGACATACACATTATCTCCAATCCAATATACAGGTATATGACATACACATTATCTCCAATCCAATATACAGGTATGATCAACAAATGACCCTTTTGCCTGCTCAGGAGTTGTCATGCCTTGAACTATCAAAAGCGGGAGGCGCCTTTTGATAGCTTAAACTAGATGTTATAAGTCATTTGTAGTCAACAAAAAGTAGATTGATGCCAGGTCTCAAACCGTTGCTGCAGTTTCCAAACCAAAAACCAATTTATGCTGCTGGTAATACTAAGAGCTTTAATATGTGAAACTTTTGTGAAGTAGCCACATGAACTCTCAAAAGAATCTCCGCAGGGCTGGCTCCACACCCTGCTACAGGTGGCACTGGTACACTGAGTCACTGGGTGTCTGATTATTCATCACATGACCTACATAATCGGCTCGGCAGCCCACACAAACAGCAGCCTGTAACAAACACATGACCAGCTGACCATAAAGTTGCAATGCCAGCTGATTGTAGTATGTGAAAACATAGCAAATGAGCTGAATTGAAGGGAATAAATTATTTTTACACTCGTACCTTTAATTTAAACATTCTTCCTCTTTTTTGGTGTACAAATTAATTCATCAGTTTAACGCGCATAATATGAGGGTAAGATATTAGCAGTACAAGCAAGAAACTGAAGTTGTTGGTTTGTTTATTTACTAATATTATACTTGGTAGAGCAGAAGATTACTAGTCTACATATAGGATGGTCCAAGTATAGCCAGGGTGGCTCTCTATGAGGGGGGAGGGGGTGAGAGAGAATGAGAGCCAGGGACACATTGACACACGGTGGGCGGAGCTTACATTGTAGTTGAGCATTAATCCCATTATAACTTCATCGTATTACTAACAGAAAACGAATGAGACAGTCTATTATATCACTAAGGAAGCATAACTATTAACTACTGCGGTTTTATTTATTATTAGCTTCACATAGCTGATATCATTCCTTTGTGTTGAATTGAGAGCTCTGTTAAATGGTGGCACCTAAATTGGCCACAAGTAAACTAGACCACTTTTTCACAGAGCTGATGAGTGATTTGATTCTTACCCAAAAACTTGTCAAGATAAAGCTAAAACTCCACTGTTCAATGAGGGTTTACTCCCACTGATGATAATGACTTTCTAGCATTCTTTCATGCAACTTCGATTATAATTTTACGGAATTTATAGAACAGGCATATGTATGGATTTATGCATACAAAGTCAAAGAAAAAGATAAAACAATAGATTAGCAAAATGTGTGAAATAACATATTGTAAATAAGAACTTTGCAGTGAATAAAATTTAAACAGGAATTTTGTACACAACAAGTTATCACATGAATCACATAGCGAGTGCAATTGGAAAATAAAAATATACGCACGTAAACAAATATAAAAAAAATGTACATACATATATTTGTAATGTACATATATTTGTAATGTACATATATTTGTAATGCAGGAAATATAAATAACTATAAATGAAAGAAATAACAGGGAAAACCACTGAACTGAGCAAGTAGCTAACCAGAAATACAAACATTAACACAGCCACCAGTACGGAGGAAGTGATATTTTTCATCTCTCCAACTCAGCTTTCAGTTACAAATGAATCACCAGGCTCATTTGTAATTGTTGTCTTGTAGCAAGGAAGTCACATCTATAGGTACTTTGCATGGCCAGTACTTCTGAGTAAAGCACCACATAATATGTCTGTTACGATCCAAATATGTTCTGGAACTATTTCACCAGAGAGTTTATTGTTGCATTCTCCTGCAACAACAATAACAGCTGACAGTTGTAAACATAATAATTAAGTTACACAATGCTAAGCCAAAACTGGAAATTTTAGTTATAGTCACAGAATAAAAATGTAACAACAAATAACAAGTGAACTGAGTAGCATCTCTTACCAATCAAACATCAAGCATACAGATTATTGCATAACTGTAATTAAATGCAAAATAATAATAATAAAAACGTGTGCTTCCTTGTTTGGCAAGATGATGTTGCTTTGTTGCTTATACTACTCGTCCACAACAATAAAGCATTGTCATTAGCACACAATCTTCTATTCTATAGCATTAATTATTATTTGTGAAAGTGGTATATAAAATTATTTATTATTGCAATGTTGTGCTCATCTGGATTGTTCAGGCATACTGTCACTAACTCAGTTTGTGGAAGGGTTTAGTTGCCCACCCATGGAGTTTATATGTTCAAAGAAGACACACACCACATAGTATGTGGCACCATGGTGACACGTATGGTGACACCATAATAATTTATTATATATATTACAATAATATTATCTATTTTAATTGTAAAACTATAATATTTAATTATTATTATAATCATTTACAATTCTAACATATCCTAATAATCATAACAAAAATCATTATTAGTAGTTCGTAGTAGCCAATGACAAAAAAATTATCAAATATCAACCACAAACAACAATAAATTAAATAAAATAATAAAATTTATTGTTGATGGTGTTTGTTGGCTGATAGTTTTATTTCTTAAAACAATATTATTATTATTTATTATTAGTCATCATATTGCTAGTATATAGATAGAAGTATTATAAAAACAATCACAATATTTTAGCAACAATTGCAATAATAATAATAATAATAAAAAAATACTAATTAATTATTTATTATAATAATAATTATTCCTTATTATTTATTACATACATTACTATTATAATAATATCTAGCGCTTCTCATCGACTACTTACTGTAAAATCTTAGTTGTGGCATTCAGAGTTGAGATTGGTCAATTCTATGATGTCCAGTTGTAAAAGAAATTGTAAAACAACAAACCAGCACAAATTGGTTCGTAGAGCTGAGCTTGTGGCTAGCACATGGTAGTGACCCTGTATACAGGGTCACTAGCACATGGCAGTAACTTGAGAGAAATATCAATAGACTTACTCAACAAAACCACATTCAAGTCGGCTTTTCGTTGAAAAAAGGCAGTTTATTCAGACTAGGACGTATTCTGTTACAGAATACGGCATCTCAAAATCAATCTGTCCCCGGCTCTCTTTCACTCTCCCCCCCAAACCCCGCCCACCATCATAAGCCCCGCCTCTTGAGAGCCGCCCCGGCTAGTCCAAGTAGACTGAGGAAGAGAGTCGTCTTCCCTTAGTATGAGGGTTTGGTGAGTCATCAGCACCTCAGCCATCCTAACTAATTTATAATCATTGGCAAATGTGTCCTTGACCCTAATAAGTGGCCACTGACTTTGGTGGACAAATATCATCTCTAACAACCACAAAGTACCTAATTTTATTGGATTACGTTGCGCGCCATCGAGACCAGAATGGTTTAGCTAGGCTGTGCACCACAAGCCAACATTCTCTAAAGTAGGTGTCTTTGCTATCAACTTTTTTTGCAGGTTACAAAATCACTTTGAATTCCGTGGTTTGTAGTAGATTTAGTCTCAAAAGAGACAAACTTTTCTTTGCCATTGCAGCCTGTTATCAGCCTACAACTCTCAGAGGTCATACAAGAAGGTGTACAGAGTGGATATCTAGTCTAGTCCATAGCAACCATGGCATTTAGTGCACCCCAAACTGTTTGGGTTATTGCTTCCAAACACAACCTACTATGTGACTGGCATGTGGTGGTTTGGTAATTGTAACAACAAAATACTTTCTTGAGTATTTTTATTATTTTGCTACATGCACTAACTGAGATGTAATAAATGTAGGTTAGCAAAATTGTAACAAAAACTTTTTAACGATTATATATTACTCTTCTTACTTTCTCCTTCAGATATACAAATTTAACAATTATTAACCAGACAGGGAAATTATATTTTTATCATCATAATTGCTGATGTGATAAAAATACCATGTTTTCAGTTTGCCCACGTCTGCTTACCACTATATCAGCAAACTGTTTATTTGTATTGTAGTATTGGTATTGTGTATTGTGTATTATAACAGTAGCTTATGTTGCTTATATTGTTCATCTTCGTAATTATCTTCTCTGCAATTGCTTTGTAAGTTGTGGTAAGCCAACTCCCAGCAAATGCTCGTTTTAACCTCGGAGTTGTCAACTACTGATTACTCTGGAGGAAAGGTTTGTGGTGGAAAACACTTTTAACCGGAAATCATCACCTCTGTAGCGCACTTGGCAAATGACAACGATTTAGTTGGTAGTGGTTAATTTTTCCTGAGAACACTAGTTCAGACTTCAGTACTATTTAAATAAATTAGCGTCATTATCTATCACTAAAAGAGGCACAGATACCCACTTTTCCCCGAAAGCTGTTGGTCCGAGGTATACATACTGTTGTTACTAAATCAACAACAATGGTAACATGAATATAATAATAATTATTATATTCATGTAAACATTATCGTTAGTAGTAAGTAATAATAATAATAATAAGTAGATAGATAATCATCATCGTGATGATGATGATCATCATCGTGATGATGATGATCATCATCGGATCGAAGTGTAAACAAGTAGTAAGAAGATGACGATGAATCATGATGGTCACCATCATCTTCTTTCTTATAATAATAGTAATTTAATAACACCAACCATCATGATGATGGTGATTGTTGTTGTAATTATTATTATAATAATAATAATAATTGTTATTAATAATATTACTTGCTATTGAATTTGTTGTTGTAGTCTAAGTATATATGTATTATTATTGTTCTTTATTTTTTTAATTGTTGTTGTTCTTATTATTATTATAATTTGCAACGTAACGTTGCAAATTATAAATAATAAGAGTAACAACAATTAAAAGAATAATAACGTTGAACAATAATAGTAATTATTATGTAGGAAATAATATTATTACTTGATTGATGCTTGAATTAATTAATAGTTTTAGTAAATATAAGTATCGGACCTGATGTTTATTTATTTATTTAATTTTGTTATTATAACTTTAGCTAGCTAGCACAGCTAAATTGTTTCTAGTCACAGGCATACTGTAGAAATTGGTAGGTGTGGGCCATTCTTAGGAATTTTATGTTGTGCTTTGTTGTTGATGTTTGGAATGCAAGTCATGGTTTCACAAATGTGTCTTCACATGATGGCTTGCTGACTCAAGAATAATTTGGGCAGCATTCCACTAAGAAATCACCAAAAAGTTACAGTAAACCCTCTGGGCTGTCAATACTGACCTTTTTATGGGAATTGGAATGAATGTAGACAGACAGGAATGAACGTCGACAGGAATAAATGCAGACACAGCTGGAATGAACGTAGACACATCCTGGAATGAATGTTGGCATACCTGGAACGAATGTCTACTATGCAACAAACCAGAGAATTTCAACTTTCATTCCTGGATGTAGCTAGTGCAAGTGGGCCGCATGCGTTGCGTGAGAATTAACCAATCTCTCCGGTTGATAGAATGCCAACGGTTTATTTGCGGTTTTGGCTCTGAGTAGGTTGACCCATTTTTTTAATAAGTCAGGAACTAAGGCTCACAGAACAAAAGTTCAAAGTTCATTAGATACAGAACACTAGAGCGTTCAAAACTCACCTTCAACTGTCCTTTGAAAAGCAGCATGGTTCCGGTAGGTATTAATTGAAATAATCTCTCAAAATCGCAAATTTCCCAGCACTCAGAAACTTTTCACAATGTTTTGAGCCAACAAAGTTCTTTGCAATTTCACCATAAATCCGTTGGTGTATTTTTTATTTGTGTTTCATTATTTGATATAATATTTTGGAGTTTTTTAAAAAAAAATTTTTGCTGTAATTTTTCTGTTGACAAAATATAGGCCGAAAAACGTACACCACGTGACCATAAAACAATACGGGCGGTTTGTGCGCCAGTGTTCTGCGTTTGGTGAATGTTTAATGCATGAGGCTATAATGAAACATCAAATAATTATTACTACTTACTATTTATAATATTTAGTATATTTTCAACGCATAATAACAACAATTGATAAAAAATAACGAACAGTTTGGTTCTTGGTCGGTGTATAAAAATCCTATAACATAAATTAATTGTGGCAAATATAATATGATTAACAAATATCATGTTGACACACTTTTCTCAATCATCAAAACTACAACACACACTAATAATAATAATAATTTTATTATTATTATTATTATATATGATAATAACAACAGTTCCAGTAGAAACAATATATATTTAGCACTATAAAAAATGTCTTCATCTGTGATGGTTTTCTTCTTTTTCTTGTGGTCTCTGTAACATAATAAAGAAGTGTAATGATGAATAACATTATTGTGACAGATATTTTAAAGTATTATTATTGCTACACAAAACAGCTAAACTAGGCCCGTAGGGTTTTTTTTTATATAGCTTCACGCTCGACTGATCCGCCTGCCGTGATTACTTAAGTGTTGGCGTGGAGTTATAAAAAAAATTGGTGCTGTAAGGTCTTTTTGAAATTAATTTTTATATGGTTTAAAATAATGCTACACTAAAAATGTTGGTAGCATTCTGGTGACAAGACACCATGGTACACTCTGGTGCTATTTTCAGAAGCTTAAAAAAAATTTCAAAAGTTTTTTTGCACCAGCTACTGGATGTGTCTAAGTTCGTTCTCGGCGATATATAACATATCATTTCGATTTTCATTCCAGGAGTTGTCTACTTTGGGAAAAAAGGATAATTTATTTTACTCCAGGAACGAACGTCGAAACAGAAGTTTAAATGTTGCCAGGAATGAATGTCGACACTTCCTAGAATGCACGTTGAATTTTTTTCTCTGTAACATAGTTGACTTTCATTCCAAGTCTGTCGACTTTTATTCCAGGATATGTCCACGTTCATTCTAGCCATGTCTGCATTCATTCCTGTCAACGTTCATTCCTGTCTACGTTCGTTCCAACTTCCTTTTTTATTCTAGATGACTACCTGAGAAGCAGCAAGAGCATGTTTCCAAAGTTGTGCTTGCTAGTGGCGTCTCATGCAAAGCTTCTAGTGATCCCCTGAGTCTTCTCACTAGCAAGTCCTAATTCACGGGGATTACCAAAAGTCCTCAGCTCAGATATGAAACAGCGGCACTCGTATTACGCGATATTGGTGTTGCGATGATCTGCAACTCATGCTTGCCGAAGAAAATAGAGACTATGCGCCCTGTTATAATTAATCGTTTTAACCTAACGCCTTCGAACTGTTTTTAGGAAATGCTTGGTCAGTACAATAATCCATTACAAATTATCTTTTTCGGTAAACTCTTGGAGTCCTTCACGTGGAACTTCACAACATTTACCGTGGGCTCATACGAGTTGCTCAACATGTTAAAGCTGAGATGATCACCCTTTGTTGTCCTCGTAAACTAAGACTTGCTAGCTAGGAGTATCAGGTCCTCACAAGAAATTTTGTTTGAAACGCTTTTAGCAAACACAAATTTTGGAAATATTCTGTTGCTGTTTCTCCAATGGCCATCTGGTTGGACTAAAAAGTACCTATTACCAACCCAGGGGGTTTAATTTTTAATAATTTCTTAATGGAGTGTTGCTCCAATATTTTTGAGCCAGTAGGTCAGCGCTTGAAGTCAGATTTGTCAGACCATGATTTACTTTCCAAACACCAACAAGGAAACACAACAGAAAGTTCCTAAAAATGTTTCTAGTATTTAATTTATTCATCAATGAAATAATAGGGTTTTAGCTTATTACCATACACTAACAACTACTAACAATAAATGAAATAAAATGGTAATTAGTAATGGTAATAATTTAAACTTGACTACTACTATTACATTCTACTTGTGGAGTCCCAAGTTACACTGGCTTAAGATTTGTTTCACATTAAAGTTTGCAATATGATGACTAAGGGAGGAACTTTATATTAAGCTTTTTTTATTACACACTCCACCATATGAATTGATGAAATAGGTTACATTATTATTTTACGGTAGTTTATTTTAACTTCACCGATACATTGACTAGAGTAACATAATTTTGTTTTCACCGAAATTTGTATCCTGGTGATCAATAGTTATAATATATGTGGTAAAAAAATTAGCTTTATTTTTTCACTTGGGTAAAGACACAGTCACACCGCAAAGGATTGGTGAGTTTTAGGCCATTTTTAGGAGCTTTCTGTTGTGTTTTGTTGATGGTGTTTTAAAGGTAATTCATTTTCCGACAAATCAAAAATAATTTGGGCAGCACTCGACCAGAAATTTTCCACGAGAAATTTTTTAAGAGATAAACCCTCTGAGATGTCCATACAAACCCTTTATACTGCAATCAGATGAGTACTTGCGAAGCAGCAACAGCATGATTCCAAAATTTGTGCTCGCAAATAGTTGCTCAAAATTTCTTTTGATCACCTGTTGTCTCCGACCCGCAAGATCTTATTTGCGGGTGCGACAAAAGGTGTCATCTCCGCTTTGAAATTGTGGGAAGCTCATGTTATTCCCACAGTAAGTGTTGTGAGGATCTACAACGCGGACCTCAAAAGTTTGTCGTAAAAATTTATTGTGTTAACCTAGTGCGTTTGCTCAATACTTTGAAAGCGCTAGGTTAGCGTGATTAATTTATTACAATGCGCATCGTCTTTATTTTCTTTGGCAAACACAAAGTCGCAAATCCTCACAACACCTACCAGCGGGATAATACAGAGTGCCTGCAATATTAGGGCTGAGATGAGGATTATTTGTTGTCTACTTAAATTAGGTTGTGCTGATTTGGGGACTCAGGCGATCATCAGAACTTTCTCGTAAGATTCTATTTGCTAGCTTAACTTTTGGAAGCATGCTGTTGTTGCTTCTATGGTGGTCATCTGAATGAAATAAAAAAGGCTTGTATCAATAGCCTAGAGGGTTTACCTTTCAATAAATTATTTGTTAAGTACCGCCCACATTATTTTTCAGCCAGCATGTGAAAGCAGATTTGTCAGACCATGATGTACCTTAAAACATCAACAACCAAACCCAACATAAAATTGCTAAAAGTGACCCAAAATCCACCAATTTTCTGCAATAAACCTGTGGATAAAGCTCCCACAATGATGAAAATAGTTCACATAGGTAGGGGCCACCAAGTACAATGAAAATTTTATGGTCTTATCAGTCGACTAAAAAGGACGTGAAGCCATCAAAGATTCAAATTACAGTGGAAATTGCTTATAACAGCCTCACTTACAGCAGATTATTGCATATAACAAACTAAACTTCAAACTTCCAAAGCAGTAATGTGCATAATGCTAGAGTTGATTTACAGTAAACTTTTTATATAAGTAACTCTTAAGTTTGTTATTGGAGACTTTCACTGTATAATTGTCTATACAATGCTTAAACGTTTCTCTCTCAAACTATTTCAGTTTTCACAGAAAAGCTTTTGAGATCAATAATATTGTTTTGTGAAGTGTTGTCATGGTAACAAAAATAATGATTGAACTAGATTCATATTATGTAAGTATATGGTTTGGTGTTACTGAAATTGTAGCAAAAGATAAGAATAATTTAGATATGAAATTCCCCAAACTTGGTGAACATTATCATGGACATTGCGAAACACGGTCTCAAATTTTTCTTCTTCGGTATCTCTTTCGCTAAAAGTTGTTAAAAAATAATAGTGATTCAGATGATAATTATTAAAAATTATACGGTAAATAAATTTATTGATGTAGTTATATTTGGTCTACAGAGCCATTAGTAGAACATGGTTGAAAGTTCTTTTATATGTTGTGGTAAAGCGTACTATAATTTGAAGTAATTTATCTCTTGATACTAAATATTATTTGTACACAAACATCAGGTATGATGATAGTTAGTGGATAATAATCATGTTGTTATGTTGTATTTTTAGAGTATCTCTATTTATTTGCTTGCTTTGATATTTTATCATGTTGCATAAATATTCTTATCACATATATTGAAAAATAAATTACCTGACATCAAAAATTTTAACACCAGTTGATTTCCTCTCGCTAGGGTTGTTACTCCAATGCATAGAAATACAACTTCTGTCTAATCAAGTTTGTTGCCAACAGGATTGTGAACAATTTACAAATAGCATACTTTGACAGTTGAACCCAACAACTTATCAATAATGGATTTGTATGAAAATAGAACAACTGATTGGTCTTCAGTTGACTCTATCATATATTTTAATGTAGCTTACTGATCTAGTGAGTCACATGAAAATTCATTACTTTGACGGTGGATGATGGATATTGTTAATCTGTTTTGGTTTAGCCAATTAGTATAGCATATTGTAATAGATGCTTTATTACATTTGCTGCTTGTTATACTTTTCACAGGAAATCACACTAGAATTTGTTTAATGGCACCTGTGTCTGCAGGTTAAATGAATGTATGTAATTATCTTTTGTTATGTAGTAGTTGATCAGAGGATGATGTTGTGAAGGTTTTCTGGTGATACAATATCTAACCTAATATCTAATCTTGAAGTTCATTAACATTTGATGATTAAAGCTTTTACAATGACCAACAGGTGAGTTAAATACTTATACATATACTATCCTTTCTCTTTTCTCATCACAATCATTTCCCTCTTTCCCACCTATGCTCTCCACATGAGCACCTTTGTCTATTCTCTCCCACCTTATTCTCTCTTCCAACCTTATTCTCCCTTCCCACCTCATTCTCTCTTCCCACCTTATTCTCCCTTCCCACCCAATTTCTCACAGTCCTCTACCATCATCTTCTCCCTTCCTTTTTGGATTTTCTCTGAACTCTGCCCGTCCTCACCCTCTAGCTCTCCATAGTATCCAAGCCCTCTCTACTCTCTTCTATATGTTTGTTATTCATGGAGTCACTTATCATATCATATTATCTGTTTGAAGACTTACTTTGTCAGCTACTGATCTCTTTGTTTTAGATGGATATACAGTATATGGCTGATGTGTCTGTTTAGAGTTAATACTATATATGGTATGTCTGATATTTATTCTACTTTGTTTGTATATGTAAATTGTCTTGGATGTGTGTTGTATATAATACAGTATATGTATATTGTACTTGTGTTGTATATAATACAGTATATATACATTATATTATACTTGTGTTGTATATAATACAGTATATATACATTATATTGTACTTGTGTTGTATATAATACAGTATATGTATATTATATTGTACTTGTGTTGTATATAATACAGTATATGTACATTATATTGTACTTGTGTTGTATATAATACAGTATATATACATTATATTGTACTTGTGTTGTATATAATACAGTATATGTACATTATATTGTACTTGTGTTGTATATAATACAGTATATGTACATTATATTGTACTTCTGTTGTATATAATACAGTATATGTGCATTATATTGTACTTGCGTTGTATATAATACAGTATATGTGCATTATATTGTACTTGTGTTGTATATAATACAGTATATGTACATTATATTGTACTTGTGTTGTATATAATACAGTATATGTGCATTATATTGTACTTGTGTTGTATATAATACAGTATATGTACATTATATTGTACTTGTGTTGTATATAATACAGTATATGTACATTATATTGTACTTGTGTTGTATATAATACAGTATATGTGCATTATATTGTACTTGTGTTGTATATAATACAGTACATTATATTGTACTTGTGTTGTATATAATACAGTATATGTACATTATATTGTACTTGTGTTGTATATAATACAGTATATGTACATTATATTGTACTTGTGTTGTATATAATACAGTATATGTACATTATATTGTACTTGTGTTGTATATAATACTGTATATGTACATTATATTGTACTTGTGTTGTATATAATACAGTATATGTACATTATATTGTACTTGTGTTGTATATAATACAGTATATGTACATTATATTGTACTTGTGTTGTATATAATACAGTATATATACATTATATTGTACTTGTGTTGTATATAATACAGTATATGTACATTATATTGTACTTGTGTTGTATATAATACAGTATATGTACATTATATTGTACTTGTGTTGTATATAATACAGTATATGTACATTATATTGTACTTGTGTTGTATATAATACATTATATTGTACTTGTGTTGTATATAGTACAGTATATGTACATTATATTGTACTTGTGTTGTATATAATACAGTATATGTACATTATATTGTACTTGTGTTGTATATAATACAGTATATGTATATTATATTGTACTTGTGTTGTATATAATACAGTATATGTACATTATATTGTACTTGTGTTGTATATAATACAGTATATGTACATTATATTGTACTTGTGTTGTATATAGTACAGTATATGTATATTGTACTTGTGTTGTATATAATACAGTATATGTACATTATATTGTGTTGTATATAATACAGTATATGCACATTATATTGTACTGGTGTGGTTTGTAGGAGCACAAGTACAGTTGTCTGTTGAAAGTGCAGGATACCCAGATTACCTGTACAAAGATGAACCAATAAATATCACTTGCAAAGCTGGTGGGTACAATACTGTTGCATATGTAGGACTAGTTAATGGTACCTCCACTGCAATCGCTGCTAATCATCACGGCTGTTCCAAAACGTTTTCCGGTTGGAATCCTTTTGGTACACTAAATGCTGTACCAGGAGTTGCTACCTTGGACACATCATTTTGTGCAGCTGCAGCTTTGAACTCTCCTCCATTCACAGTGACTCTCACAGACAAGGTGACTGAGTCTATGAAAGGACTCAACCTGTCATGTTCAGCCAACGCTGATGGAACTAATACTTTGTCTAGTGAGAGATTAATTGTCAGTGATTTAAGAAGTAAGTTATAAAAAATTTATAAATGAAGCAGAAGTTTTTAGTTTTATAAATTCTGAGGTTTTATCTGCTTTGATGTGGGTGGGTAAGGAAAAAGGGAATGAAATTTTTAACTTTTCACTTCAAATGCAGACTTTCAATGCTACTGAACTGGATGAAGCTGCATGTGTTACATAATGATGAACTATTAGAATTACTAAAACCATCAAAAGTAACAGCACTCAGTAGTTTTATATTATATGCAAACTCAATTTATTAAAACTGCAACAACAAAAGTTTATTATTAAGTTTATCAATTTGACAGGCAGACTTAGTGTTAAAAGATGGTTGTGCAAAATTCTGATGGTGTAACAGAGACAGGAGTGCTTTAGCACCCTTGTGTATAAATAGTTTGATTGTCACAGATTTTCATGTTTTTGGTAGAGTGGGAAAATTATATTGTCCGAACATAACCTTAAAGTTTCATCTCAATCAGAATAGTATTTTTATGTATTTCACTAGCTCAAAAATTGCTTTATTTATGAGTGATTGGCATTGTGTGTGAAGTTACCTCCTACTATATGGTCATTGTATGCATTGAGGATTTATTTTGATTGGACTAATGAAACTCTATTGATTTGATTAGCTAAGCGTACAGTCAACACATGCACAGTCAACACCTAAAAATGGGTTTTAATCTATAATTTTAGTGTTGTAACTAAAAATGGGTATTTTTGACTTTTAACTGAAAAAGCTAGTAGGAACCTTCAAACTGATGTGTGGCAATGCTCGATAGCTAGTTTTGTCAGCAAATTAGAAGCTATTTACTGCGCTCTCTCTCCATTGAATGCCAATGAGGCAATGGCTACGTGATACCCCTGTGATGTCACAGCTATGAAATCACACATAAAGTATTGAAATCATTTTAGAATAGATATACTGTAATGGTTTTCTCCGTCACTGTATCGAACCGTTACTGGCACTATAAGGAGGGCTATACTGTCCGGTTTTTATCTGCACTGTACTAAGAGCGTCACTGCAAGGCAGTACAGCTCTGTGTGGTTTATCTGGCACTAGATACAACCGGATGCTGCTGTGTAGCAGACACAACTGTGTTTAGGCAACCGGCCTCACGGATATCACAGAGTTGTAGGTAACAATGGCTTATTATTACCAACAAAAAAAACAATCACTATGTTTCCATGCTGCGAATTCGTTCGGGTTGAACTCATAAATGGTCTATTCGGGTCATGGGAATTGTGACTCGTACTAGTTGGTTTGGGTTCGTTCGTGTTGGCTCAGTGCGGTTCCTCAAACCGAATTCGTTCGGCCTGAGCATTGATTAGGATCATGGGAATCGTTCGTGTTGATGAATTCGAATTCGTTCGGGTTGCTCTTTGGAGAAAAAGACATTAAACTGGCGATTTGGCAGTAAATCAGTTTTTGCGTATTTTCCAACTGCAATTTTTACATACATATAATAATAATCCTCTGCAAGTTTAGCAACAGGTAAGTTATACATTATTTACTATTTCCTCGGGAAACTGAATCATAGCTCTGTTTCATAAATGGGCAAACTAAATTATTATTATTTTTATACTTGCCAAAAAAAAGTATTTTTTTATTATTTGGAAATAATTTATTTATTATTATTATTATTAATTATTTATCATTTCTTATAGCTATCATTATATTTATTAATAATCATCTATAATTATTACAAATTGTTGATTTTGTTATTATTCATCTACTTACTAGTTTATGCTGTGAACATTCCACAAATTTGACTCATATTACTACTTAGTAATACAAGCGCGGTTGTTTACTAAAGCCTGGTTCCCAATTGAGCAAAAATCGTACGATTTTTGGATTCTTGCGACTCCTACAATTGTGCACTTGTCAATCTTGGATTATCTTGGGTGTCGTAAGAGTCGTGTGCCCCTGCGATCTATATCGTAGGAGTTTGGCATTGCCAAACTTTCACGACAGCCACGACTAAGATCTGACTAAGATCGTGGCTATTATTTTTTGGGAACCTAGTCTTGCGATATCCTACGATCTGATTAACTTGACCTACAAATTATTACTACCACTATTATAATTATTATAATTAATAATAAATGCATTTTCCCTCACTTCACTATTATTATTTTTTATCATTATTATTATAATAGTTGTTATAATTATAAATAATAATTAATAATATTTTGAAGCAGCCAAATTATATTATTATTTCATTAATAACATTATTTTTATTATAATAATACATATTATTATTTATTATTATAATCAAACTCAAATTAATCAATGAGAAATTGTTGTTATAATAAATACATAAATGTATAGATATATTAATAATGTGAGGGACGCCAGTACAGTCTCCTATCTCATTATTATTCCTACTTAGTAAGATACGTTCTCGCAATTACCGACTGAGCTTGTGTCTCATTGTT
This sequence comes from Cryptosula pallasiana, assembly GCA_945261195.1. Lineage (NCBI taxonomy): Eukaryota > Metazoa > Bryozoa > Gymnolaemata > Cheilostomatida > Cryptosulidae > Cryptosula > Cryptosula pallasiana. The sequence continues at coordinate 11,276,245 of OX183131.1, read as the reverse complement.
CCATTTCCTTTGTCTAAGAGTTAAGCTTTTATCTCCGAAATAACTCACTGTCTACATTTATGTCTACTCACTACACGCTGTCTATGTCTATGCAAGGGTCTATTGTTTACATGTGCCTACGATACTATTTACTGCGTTCTACTGTGCACCAAATAATTATTTACTAGTTTATTATATTTTTCCACGTTTTTTAATTATTACAAAGTGGGTGTTGATGTAAGGGCAAGGCGTGGCTTGCACCAATATTTTACTCAGGCGTGGTTAAGTAATGTGTACCCGCCTTCCCTGTATTTAAACTGATGTCACTGTAATAAACTCCAGAGTTAGCCTGACTCTCAGAAGAATCTCTTTCTCTTGAAGCAAGCACAACTAGGAGCACCAAAACTACCAGCGCTGGACAAGTCGACTACTAGCAGCACGACGCTAAGGCGGAAAGTGAGAACGGTACGCCCTATCACTGTGTATACCCTTGCCTGAGGCAAGGATTACAACACAAGGCCTAGTGCACTAATAGTTCGACATATCAAATTCGGATTCGGGGAATCCAACAAGCTAGTCAAACAATAATTGCAGGAAGTTCCTGTCGATCTCGGCTGAGCCCAGATTCGGCTACCACTTCAGCATAATTATTGCCAGAGCACAGTTCGAAACAAACTATAAACTAGACAAGTAATTCCTGAGGAATTAATGTCAGAGCACAGTTCGAAACAAACTATAAACTAGACAATAATTCACAATTATTGTCGGGCCTTGTAAAGGTTCGGACGCAGCAAATAATTACAAGTAATTATTGCACTCACTCCACCCCAGATTCGGCCGCACGCCAAACTGCACCAGTCAATGTTCGCACTGTGGACAATAATAAGCATATTATTGAAGCACTGACTTAGGGTCGAACAGAGCATATCGGGAGAGTGTACAGGTGGCTACCACCCAGACACGAAATCCTGTACAATAATAATAATAATAAATAATCAAAATAACGAAATATATATAATAAAATTAATTATCATTAATAATTATGGGAGTGATTTATTTTCATTGGCTACTATCAACTAGTAGGTCAAGGCATAAAGATAAACTAAACAATTGGGAACTACGGATCTTACCGGATCGTAGCAGCTAAGATTTCACCCGAGATGGAAAATCTTGGCAGATTTCTACAATTGTGCACTATACTAAGATCAGTGCCAAGATTTCTAAGATTAGATTCTTAGAGCCCTAAGATTGCTAAGATTCCCTAAGATTGACAAGATTCAATTGGGAACCAGGCTTAACTCACTACAAACAAGTAATTATTGTGCTCGCTACTCACTGTAAAGGAAGGACAACTTCCGCAAATTATTTCAATTCAAATTATCATAGGAACGGATTGGAATGCCAACCCGAATGAATGCTAACCAACTCGAATGAACGTCCGATCCGAACAAATTCGCAGCATCAGAACATGGTGAATGTCTAATCTGATGCACAAAACTGAAAGGTTGACATAAGTAGATAATACGAGAACGGTAGCAACTGACGGCAAGGGTCGAGCGAAGACTCAACATATAACTGGTCAAAACAGTTCGCTTGCTACACGAGAGTTACTCACTACTCAAAGTCTACACGATGTCTGCCCACTGGGCTGAATACAAGGGTATTTATAGAAAAAGTAAGCAGTTGAAAATATACATATATGATTGGACAGAAAGAATACCCCCAGCGAGGTGTAAAAAGTAATCATAAAAAGAATACGTGAGTCAATAGGCTGGCGCATTGATGTTAATGAATATATATATAAATAAGTGTTAATGCGCCAGTTTACCAGTGGCGGGAACCCATCCTTAAGCTGGGGCCACACGATCGTGCAAATTTCCAAGAATTCTTGCAAATAAAAATTTGTAAAAATAATAACCTGCCACACGGGGTTGTCTTCTTCCAATATCAAACGAATGATTTTGTGCGTGTAAATTGTAGCCAGCCAATTAGAACAAGGTAATTTTTACCGATCCTAGCTTTGTGATTATTAAGCAGTTTCCTGTATAGTAAATAATAATAATAAACAAGAATAATAATGCACACGATAACAATAAAGAATTACTTCAAGGATAATAATTAAACATTCATTAATAATCATTGTTATTATTATTATTAGTTATTAAAAAAAAATGATAATAATTAATGAATAATAATAAATTATGAATAATAAATTAATAATAATTAATTGATACTAATTAATTAATAATAATTAAATATTAAAATAAATTATTAATAATCGTTATTTATAAGTAACAATTATCATCCATCATCCCTTAGCAGAGGCCAACGAGTGGAGGCACAAACAAATCTGACTGACTGCTCTTCCCAAAATTGACCTTGACCTCAGTCCAATCTCAGTCAGCCAATCAAATTAACCATCGTGCAAATTTTCACTTTACACGAATCGTTCATCGTTAACAAACCACGATGCACTATTTCGTGAGAATTCCACATTCGTGCGAATTAAATCGTATAAATTCCCACGATTCGTGGGAAAATTACTCCGTGTGGCCGCTCCTTTAAGGCTGCTCCACACGGCAACGAAACGAGGACGAAACGAACTGGCCGAAACGAAAAGTTTTTCGTTTCGGTGCATTGTTAACGAAATTTGCTTCACACGCGAACGAAACTGCATGTAGCCGATCAACGACAAACAACTGCCAGCCAATGACAATACACGAATTGTAATAGCAACTGCCGCCAATCATAACAATAGTAGTATTCAATACTAGTAGTTCTTCTACTAGTTCTTCTGTACGGACAGCTTCCAGATATTCGCATTTAGTTAATTTATTGGTGAGTAAACTTAATTCTTTATCAACTGGTTATCATTATTACTCACTCACCAGACTAGTAATTTTATAAGTGCTAGGCTCTTTTTAATTCCTTCTAATAATAATAAATAATAATAATGATGATGATGAATCATTTGTTATTTTGTTGCAGTAGGCCCAATTTTTATTAAAAAATTAATTAACTGTACTGTAATAATAATTACTTTAATAATTCTAATAATTTTTATTATAATAATAACATCATTAGGCAAATTTAATAACAATAATAATAAACAACTGCCAGCCAATGGTAGTATTTAATATAATGCTACTAGTAGTAGTAGTAATAATAATTATTAAAATTATTATAATAATAAATTTTAGTAACATGTGCTGTGTTTAGCGCCACTAACGCAACATGGACCAATGAAGTTACGCCTTGTGTGGCCAATAGCAAAATGCAGAAAAGACTTTTGACCAATGATCGACTAACGAAAAAATGCCAACCAAGCACTGCTAGGTCTGGACGAAACGTCACCGTAACGCTACCGAAGTGACGGTAGGGCTTTCGTTGGGCAAATTTATATTCGTTACGAAATTAATTTGACGTTTCGTCCTCGTTTCGTTGCCGTGTGGAGCAGCCTTTATTGTCATTGGCTGGCAGTTGTTTGTCGTTGATCGGCTACATGCAGTTTCGTTCGCTGTGTGAAGCAAATTTCGTTAACAATGCACCGAAACGAAAAACATTTCGTTTCGGCCAGTTCGTTTCGTCCTCGTTTCGTTGCCGTGTGGAGCAGCCTTTAGACTTGGCTGTGAGAGCGGCAGGTCAGCTGTACTGTTGGGCTCAGTCAAGCGTAGCCATCTATCATGTAGTATAAGAGGGATAGGTATGTAGAATAATATCACCGGCTGAAGAGAGAATAGCCGGACTGTGCAAATCTATTACAATATCTTGGAACTGGCTGCTTTTACAGAAACAAAATTTGGCATATACACTCATTATTCTTCGTTCTATTGATGCTGTGGAAATGAGTCAAATCCAAGATTTCATACATGTTTATGCGCAAGGGTGAAAATGGAAAACCTGTTTACTCAAATATGAATGTTCAGAAAGCAGCGGCTAGATTACAATTTGTCTGACTTCGCTTTGTTTTATGGTGAGTGAGTTATTTTTGTTACACGAGTTATTTAGTTTTAGTCGATTGTTAGTTAATAAAAGTGATCAGTTTGGTAACATCTTGTAATAGCCACAATTGGGTATATGTCACTGTTAAAGCTAGCTTTGTATAAGATTTGGAACTATCAAGTTAGGCATTTCCTTTATATTTACCCACAATCCATCAGTTTCCAACGTCTTGCTTGATTTAATTATATTTGTTTTCTCAACGGATTGTGTTGAGTTTTTAATCCAAAATCTACCCTGCATTTGAGAGAAATGAATATATATATTATTATTCAGTAATCACCTGGCTGTTTGGCTATTAAGTGAATGCATTCATTTGGCTCACAATCCTTTCTCATCACTAAACAGTGATGATGAATATCAGGGATTTAGTTGTTTTCATTGAACAGTCTTTAGTTTCATGGATAAAAGAAATATTTAAAGTCAGTAAAGCTTCAGTTTTGCCCTCTTTAACCTTATACCAATACTTTTTTTGGTTGGCTGATAATCTGATTGATATTTATGATTTCCATTTAAAAATTTGACAATTTTTCGGAAATTTTAATGCAAAAACTACCTACGAAATGTTATTATAACTTGCCACAAACAGACAAAGGAACAAATAAGTGCTTCATTGCAAAGACTCTCATCTACAACAGTAATGTCAGTCAGTTTTGAGAAATGATGTGAAAATTTGTTTTATAAATTTGAAAAAGAAACAGTTTGTTTTCTCTGGTAAATGTAAAATGAGCGAATAAAAGAGAGTTCGCCAACAGGCAGCCAAATTGTGTGAAGTTACTTTCATTTTAGTAGAAAGCAGCCAGTCAGCTTGATTGTACTGATCAAAAGTTGGATAGCTTAAAATACAATCTAGCGACAGCGAACAAAAAGCAAAGTTCACACATTCACAAACAATTATCATAACCTTCACTGTAGCAACCGCTCACTCTTAAGCTACATGTACATCTACCAAGTAGCTACCGATTTTAGCTATCAATTTTATTGGAAACAAAATGCTAACTTCACACATTCATAAATAAATTGATGTTAAAGGGCCAAGAAAACAGCATTTAATTAGGTATGGTATTGAATTGCCTGAATATGCCTTAGGACTATAAATATAGGTACAACAATAATAAAAATTGGTATTGCAATTGCAACTAATAATATGAAAAAAATATGGACTCCGGACATTTCTTTGACTCGACTCACATTCATTAATTAAAAATAATTATTATTTGAATAGCTAATTATTATTTTGATGCTAAACATAATAATAAATTATTGCCAATTTGTGTGTTGTTTTTCATTTAATGGCAATGAACATTGAAAAATATACCAACAATAATAAGTACTAATTTACCGATATCAGCTGCAAATTTTTACCCAGCTGAACAAACGTGTTTAGACAGCTTTGACTTGTTATTATTTAAGGCTGGTAGTTTATAGCTAGCCTTGGGTCTTTGTTACATTCCAAGAATGTACACATTTCAGTAATCACAAATTCACAATTTGAAGTAGCTCAGGCATTGTAGTGAATACATTTACTACATTTCTGTCATTCATTATTTGACTTTAATAGCCTGCGATATACGGCTGACAAAATTTTTAGCTATTCACACCGTACATTATCTAATGCTTTTCACGGATGTTGCTTGGAAACTACACCTGAAAAGTAAAAACAAAAAAGATTTCTCAATCGAACTGGTTATGACAATATCAACTCTTGTAAAGCCATTTGCAATTTGTAAATGTTGAGACCTTGAGTGTGGCATCAAACAAACTGGTTTATTGATTTCTGCTGCGTCGATTTATGCGCGTTTCACTGTTGTCAATTATTTTGTTCATTGCGTTGAAAGATATAATATCCAGTGAAAATAATAATCAAATTTATTAGTAGCAGCAGTACTTGTTATTATAAATATTTTTCCTGACGTAAATTGTTTTTGAAGTTTAATTATACATTCAATGATTACACACAGTATAAAGGGCATATACAATAAATTACTAAATGAATATTTCATTTTTGTGTACAACATGAGTAGCACTGCAAGTATTTCAGCTAGCCTTGTTATGTTGTGTAAGCCCCAGATTTGGGGCATTACATGCCTTATTATGTATAAAGCCATTCAGTATAAGGCAGCGTTATGATATCAACAGGGCAATGGTTCATAGAAGCTTGGCATATTATATATGTGAAGTTTTGTTATCTAACTAAAAGTGTAAATCTAGAGAATAGCTAAGAAACTGGCCTATTTGTTTGTGTAAAACATTGTTTGTTACATTTATATGATACAACATGATGGCTAGTTTTGTGTCTGCATACATTTTTGTTTGTTTGTTAAACTACTTGTCCGTGTTCTAACATCGTTTGTGTTATTTTTTATTAGATCTATCAGTGGATAAAGCTGTTTCTAAACTACTTGGTGAAATTATTTTGCCTAGTTATTGTAAATTAATAACTTACACAAACAAGATATATCAAAAGATAAAAATGCTACAGTATGTAATATCCCTACCCTCAAGTGAACATTTGACACAATTGAGAGTACCTTTCTATACAAGTAATAAGTTATATGTTATATACAACCAAGTTATTACATAATAATACTCAGTTTATTGCATTCACAGCAGCATCTGTCCTCAGTTAAATCTCCTTGTTCAACCACATCCGTTTGTAGTTAGTGAATTGTTGATACTGTATTTAATTACAGCTAGTTTACAGGATACAGCAGTGGATGGTTTACTACTCAACTATTTATAGCTTGATATTGTATTGTAGTTGTCCCTTCTGGTAATCCTCAACTGTCCATCTCTGGTGAAGATCCTAAAATAGTAGAGGGAGAGGAGTTTACCTTTACCTGCAGTTCATCTGGTGCAAGTCCTCCTTCTGTTTATAGATATGGTGAGTAATTGTATTGTATCTGTTGGTTATGTAATGTATTATATTGTATTATATATATTTATAGTTATGTATTATATTGTATTATATATATTTATAGTTATGTATTATATTGTATTATATATATTTATAGTTATGTATTATATTGTATTATATATATTTATAGTTATATATTATATTGTATTATATTTATTTATAGTTATGTATTATATATATTTATAGTTATGTATTATATTGTATTATATATATTTATAGTTATGTATTATATTGTATTATATATATTTATAGTTATGTATTGTATTATATACATTTATAGTTATGTATTATATTGTATTATATATATTTATAGTTATGTATTGTATTATATATATTTATAGTTATGTATTATATTGTATTATATATATTTATAGTTATGTATTGTATTATATATATTTATAGTTATGTATTATATTGTATTATATATATTTATAGTTATGTATTATATTGTATTATATATATTTATAGTTATGTATTATATTGTATTATATATATTTATAGTTATATATTATATTGTATTATATATATTTATAGTTATGTATTTTATTGTATTATATATATTTATAGTTATGTATTGTATTGTATTATATATATTTATAGTTATGTATTATATTGTATTATATATATTTATAGTTATGTATTATATTGTATTATATATATTTATAGTTATGTATTGTATTATATATATTTATAGTTATGTATTATATTGTATTATATATATTTATAGTTATGTATTATATTGTATTATATATATTTATAGTTATGTATTATATTGTATTATATATATTTATAGTTATATATTATATTGTATTATATATATTTATAGTTATGTATTATATTGTATTATATATATTTATAGTTATGTATTGTATTGTATTATATATATTTATAGTTATGTATTATATTGTATTATATATATTTATAGTTATGTATTGTATTGTATTATATATATTTATAGTTATGTATTATATTGTATTATATATATTTATAGTTATGTATTATATTGTATTATATATATTTATAGTTATGTATTATATTGTATTATATATATTTATAGTTATGTATTGTATTGTATTATATATATTTATAGTTATGTATTATATTGTATTATATATATTTATAGTTATGTATTATATTGTATTATATATATTTATAGTTATGTATTATATTGTATTATATATATTTATAGTTATGTATTATATTGTATTATATATATTTATAGTTATGTATTATATTGTATTGTATATATTTATAGTTATGTATTGTATTATATATATTTATAGTTATGTATTATATTGTATTATATATATTTATAGTTATGTATTATATTGTATTATATATATTTATAGTTATGTATTATATTTTATTATATATATTTATAGTTATGTATTGTATTATATATATTTATAGTTATGTATTATATTGTATTATATATATTTATAGTTGTGTATTATATTGTATTATATATATTTATAGTTATGTATTATATTTTATTATATATATTTATAGTTATGTATTATATTTTATTATATATATTTATAGTTATGTATTATATTGTATTATATATATTTATAGTTATGTATTATATTGTATTATATATATTTATAGTTATGTATTATATTGTATTATATATATTTATAGTTATGTATTGTATTATATATATTTATAGTTATGTATTATATTGTATTATATATATTTCTCGTTATGTATTATATTGTATTATATATATTTATAGTTATGTATTATATTGTATTATATATATTTATAGTTATGTATTATATTGTATTATATATATTTATAGTTATGTATTATATTGTATTATATATGTTTATAGTTATGTATTATATTGTATTATATATATTTATAGTTATGTATTGTATTATATATATTTATAGTTATGTATTGTATTATATATATTTATAGTTATATATTACATTGTATTATATATACTTATAGTTATGTATTATATTGTATTATATATATTTATAGTTATGTATTATATTGTATTATATATATTTATAGTTATGTATTATATTGTATTATATATATCTATAGTTATGTATTGTATTATATATATTTATAGTTATGTATTATATTGTATTATATATATTTATAGTTATGTATTATATTGTATTATATATATTTATAGTTATATATTATATTGTATTATATATATAGTTATGTATTATATTGTATTATATATATATATAGTTATGTATTATATTGTATTATATATATTTATAGTTATGTATTATATTGTATTATATATATTTATAGTTATGTATTATATTGTATTATATATATTTATAGTTATGTATTATATTGTATTATATATATTTATAGTTATGTATTATATTGTATTATATATATTTATAGTTATGTATTATATTGTATTATATATATTTATAGTTATGTATTATATTGTATTATATATATTTATAGTTATGTATTATATTGTATTATATATATTTATAGTTATGTATTGTTTTATATATATTTATAGTTATGTATTATATTGTATTATATATATTTATAGTTATATATTATATTGTATTATATATATTTATAGTTATGTATTATATTGTATTATATATATTTATAGTTATGTATTATATTGTATTATATATATTTATAGTTATATATTATATTGTATTATATTTATTTATAGTTATGTATTATATTGTATTATATATATTTATAGTTATGTATTATATTGTATTATATATGTTTATAGCTATGTATTATATTGTATTATATATATTTATAGTTATGTATTATATTGTATTATATATATTTATAGTTATGTATTATATTGTATTATATATATTTATAGTTATGTATTATATTGTATTATATATATTTATAGTTATGTATTGTATTATATATATTTATAGTTATGTATTATATTGTATTATATATATTTATAGTTATATATTATATTGTATTATATATATTTATAGTTATGTATTATATTGTATTATATATATTTATAGTTATGTATTATATTGTATTATATATATTTATAGTTATATATTATATTGTATTATATATATTTATAGTTATGTATTATATTGTATTATATATATTTATAGTTATGTATTATATTGTATTATATATGTTTATAGCTATGTATTATATTGTATTATATATATTTATAGTTATGTATTATATTGTATTATATATATTTATAGTTATGTATTATATTGTATTATATATATTTATAGTTATGTATTATATTGTATTATATATATTTATAGTTATGTATTATATTGTATTATATATATTTATAGTTATGTATTATATTGTATTATATATATATATAGTTATGTATTATATTGTATTATATATATTTATAGTTATATATTATATATATTTATAGTTATGTATTATATTGTATTATATATATTTATAGTTATGTATTATATATATTTATAGTTATGTATTATATTGTATTATATATATTTATAGTTATGTATTATATTGTATTATATATATTTATAGTTATGTATTATATTGTATTATATATATTTATAGTTATGTATTATATATATTTATAGTTATGTATTATATTGTATTATATATATTTATAGTTATGTATTATATTGTATTATATATATTTATACTTATGTATTATATTGTATTATATATATTTATAGTTATGTATTATATTGTATTATATATATTTATAGTTATGTATTATATTGTATTATATGTATTTATAGCTATGTATTATATTGTATTATATGTATTTATAGTTATGTATTATATTGTATTATATATATTTATACTTATGTATTATATTGTATTATATGTATTTATAGTTATGTATTATATTGTATTATATATATTTATAGTTATGTATTATATTGTATTATATGTATTTATAGCTATGTATTATATTGTATTATATATATTTATAGTTATGTATTATATTGTATTATATATATTTATAGTTATGTATTATATTGTATTATATATATTTATAGTTATGTATTATATTGTATTATATATATTTATAGTTATGTAATATATTGTATTATTTATAGTTATATATTATATTGTATTATATATATTTATAGTTATGTATTATATATATTTATAGTTATGTATTATATTGTATTGTATATATTTATAGTTATATATTATATTGTATTATATATATTTATAGTTATGTATTATCTTGTGTTATATATATTTATAGTTATGTATTATATTGTATTATATATATTTATAGTTATGTATTATATTGTATTATATATATTTATAGTTATGTATTATATTGTATTATATATATATATAGTTATGTATTATATTGTATTATATATATATTACAGAGATACTCAGGAATGGAGAGGTTATAGCTAACACCAACACATACACACCTGTAGAAGCAGATAGAGATGGGCTCACACTTGTATGTAATGACACTGTACATGAGATACTAAATGTTACATATCCAGAGAGAGTTGGTGAAGTGATGGAACAGAGACCGTACTGTAAGTACATTTTGTTTGCATTTAGTTTTCTATTCAAGTAAATGTATGAAGTGTTTTGGTCAACTAAATGCTAATGTTTTGTATGATTGACCTTTACTGGGAGAGTAATTGGTACCTGGGAGTTGTAGTCTCCCGTTATTGATGCACCTGGGAATGCTTTAGTCCATCATATACCTATTCATTAGAGTTTGCAACTAGTTCAGTTATTTATTCGTTTCCACACATTTACAGCATGTTGTTTGGTGGAAATAAAGTTTCTGGGAAAATAAAAAGGCTTCATATGGCTCGTGACAAAATATTGAGAAATGAAATTAATGATTTGGGCTTTTTAGGTTAATTTTATTATGCAAATGATAATTTTTTGGTTTGAGGCTATAAAACTTGCATAAAGATAGTGAGTTCACCCCACGGAATAAGATGGAACGGTGTCTGAAGCGCGTAGGTGGAAGCAGAGGGGGCGTGGCGCCGCCATGTTGTAACCTACTAAGTTGATGGAAGCGTAACGCTGTGCTTATATGAAAACACCCAACTTCAACCAGCCCTACTATTGTATAATGCAACCGGATACCCCCTGTACCCTACATCATTGGATAGCTAACAAGCTCATCTATCCAATGGGCCTGTGGAGCTGTAGCTCTCGCGTCCTATTGTTGAAAAAGCACACCATTATTATACAAGGCCCGTTAGCGGGTTACATGATCGCATGATGATATGAAATTGGAGCTTACCGTGCATATAAATTTTTTTTAGCGTAGTATCTGTTAATTATAATAATGATATTGAATAACAACAGTAAACAATAATTTGTTACTAGATTTCGCGGTTTCATTTATTATCGTAAACAAAGCTGTTTATATGTCAACTATAGAGCTACACCACCAAAATATATCGCGATCAATTAATCAGGTTATAAAAAATACCTAAATCAAGATGTTTTGTGACATTTTTATTATTTATTCTGGTAGATCCAAAAGTTTTCTGTTATATGCCCATAGATATTTTAAAGATTAGCAGTTTTGTGAAAAAATAAAAATTATTTTTTTGGAGTATGTACTTCAACCGCAATGATAATTATCATTGCGTATCCTGCTGAATTGGTAAGTTAAAAAATGGCGGCGCTACCGCCCCCTTAGCTTCACGCGTGACTACAGGCATTGAACTGAGACGGCATTCCATCTTATTCCGTGGTTCGCCCCACGCTACACTAGTAGCATAGGCAAGGATTATGTATACTATGATACCTAGCTCAATACAACAAGCTAACATGCAAACCACACCCACTTTCCGATTGCCAATTTATATGTTAGAATGACATGCTCAGCAGAGAATTACATGCTGGAAGTGGGTGTAACTCGCTGGTTAGTTTTTTGTATCGAGTTACATATCATAGTATTATACATGATTGTTAGTAGTAGTAAGAGCACAGCCTAGTAGTAAGTATTGTTTAATTATTATTGTAATTTTTTATTATTACCAATAATTTACCAGTTGTTATTATTATTTATTGATAATACTTCATTGCTGATGTAAACTTAGACTGCTACTGCTGTTGTTTTTTGTTGTTCTGCAGTTGTTGAATGTTGTTGCAATTTTCAGGAAATATCATCATTTATTTTTCTCCCCACTCATTTTGCTTTCACCCAGTTTTTTTTACACTTGTCGGATAATTTTGTTTTTAGCTCAAAAAGACTTATGTTTGCGTATTTAGATGAAATTTATTTTATAAATTAAAACTCATTATACTATTATTATTATTTACTGCTACTGAAAGTTGTTAAAAAAGTGTTATCACCATCAGATATTGCGCTATAGCCTGTGTTGAAAGCAGGAAAATCATGAAAGTGATAGTTCCAGTCGCACCAGATCCCTATTGAGGAGGAGAAACAATATTCAGTTCAAGAGACAAGTTTGGTATTGAGGTTGAGGTGATAAAACAAACCCCATTGGATTGTTATTTTGGCTTTGTTGGACTTACAATTAGAGATGCTCCGATTCACAAATATGCCACCGATTCAATTTCGATCTCAGTTTTACAGATTTTTGCATCAAATTTATCCGATTCAACCAATACAATTTATAAAACAAACTTGAAGGTAAATTTGTTTCATCATATTAGTTTACTACCAGTTGCAGCAAATATGCCAGACAAATCTCCAGCAATAGTCACAAGTGGGGTGTAACCATTTTTCTGCTTTGTCAGTTTCATACAAAACACCCATTTCATTCCCCTGAGCTTAAAAATAATGCAGCGCTGTATGATAGAGGGTAAGCTAATAATAGTATGAGGCAAAGGCAGCGACAGCATTGGTTGGAGTTAATCTGCCTGCTATTTATTGTTGATGAAAACATCTGTCAACAACAATGCAAGTAAACCCATTCATTGAATAATTAATGAAACCTGCCGATTCCGATCCAGTTAATCTGAATCGGAGCATCTCTACTTAGAAGTGCTTTGGTTTGTATTAAAGTCAGGTTGTAATGGGGTTGTGAATGCTACTTTCAGATCTGGTTATTGATGGCGCAGAGACTAGAACTACATCCCTGAACCCTGCTGGAGACAACACTTTGTACTGTGAAGTGTCTGGATATCCTGTTAAAGAGATAGCATACAGTTGGTCCTGTACTGGTTGTACATCTACCGATAGATCTCTAGTTATACCTAAAGACTCTCGTAATTCTGGTGTTGAAGAGACAATAAGTTGTAATGCTTCTCTAACATGTAAGTATCCCTTTACTTTACTTTTATTTGAGCTATTGATATGACAAAAATGAAGTTTTTAAAATAATCAAGGAATCAAGAAAGCCTTTGAATTTGTTTCTTGAGAAGATATTGGTTTATTCACTTGAGAATTATTTTTAATTATTATGCTCGTAATACTACGTAGTGGCGTCATAGTCTTTTATTTCGAGTTTGATTAGGGGTGCTTTTGGATACCCTACGCGTAGGGCTTAGTGATGGGATTAAACGAGACCATTTGGAAACCCCATCGTTGAGGGCAGAAAAAACATGGCGGCAATGGGCAATTTTGACTCAACGATGGAAGTGACAAGCGAGGTAGGTTGCGTCGTTGACTGACCTTGACTCCACCTAACCAACAGTTTTAACGAGTCAACTTTTATTAATCACTGTTTCTCCCCGTTTCAAGTCGTGACAATGCATTATAATGTATATAGAAAGTACATCAGACGATAAAATCATCGTAATAATTTGTTTTTTGTAAAGGAACTAAAGTGGGCTCGCTTCAGCTATACAGTTTTCACAGACGTTGGTTTACGCTCAAACAACTTCCGTTAAACGACAGTCATCGTTGAGCCCTCAACGAGTGTTCAACGACTGCCCTATGCATTGGGTATCCGAAAGCACCCTAGGTTTGCCGACGCGAATAAATGAAGGCTCGCCCTTGTCGTTGCCTGGTTACATAGTTGGAACCTACTGAGATGGTTTATCTGTACGGCGCATTGTCATTATTATACACTCCGTACCTATCCACCGGTCTTGAATCGTTGATTGCGAATTTCATAAGTCTAACTGAAAAAGATAGTCTTTCGTTAGCATTAATAGTAAATTTTAGCATCGAACGTCATAGCAACGAGACATCCGGTATCTTCGCTGCTGGCGCCCCCTATAACACTACCCAGACCCCAATGAAGTGTTATTAGTGTTATCGTCGCTTATTTAGTATTTGGCATAAAATTAATAGTATTAATATTTTTATCTTCTAGTTTAAGATGTCAGATAAAAAACACGTGATATGAGAGAAATAGGAAGAAACGCTTTTTTAAACGTGCAAAAGTGTGCATTTTATCAATGTCAGGGGAGACAAGTCACAAGAATATCACTCGTTGCTAGTAGTTGAAGTGTAGAGCTCAATGAAACACGTTCCAGAACAGTTGGTTACTGTGTCTTCTAGTCAATTGAGGGGGATGAGGTAAAGTGAGATGGGAGCTGAGTGGGGTGGTGAGAGGGAAGTGGGGTGTCTGTTGGGTAGGGTATGGGTAAGAGAAGTAGAGAAAGGGGTGGATGAAGGTAGAGTATTGTGGGGGTAGAGCAAGGGGTGGAGATGGAGTGGGGCCAGGTTAGAGAGAGAATGGGGTAGAGTGAGGGGTGAAGGTTAGAGTTGGGTGTGGTTAAAGCTAGTCAAGGGGAGGAGCTAGACAGGTTGAACCAGGTCAAGTTTGAAGGTGCCCTTGAATCCAATGGGTATGTGTAAGAGAAGTAGTGATCTTGCTGAAGTGCCTACAACTGACGATGCTGTAACTGATATATATATATATATATATATATATAGATTGTTTATTTTAGCTCTACGTGCGGTCACAATCACATGGACTGTTACATGGAGTGAAAGTGTTCCTACAGCAACCACCACTATAGCAACCACAACTGTTGAAGTGGCTACAACTGATGATGCCGTAAGTGATGATGCCGTAACTGATGGTGCTGTCGTAGCTGGTGGTGGGATTGCTGGAATATGTATTGGAGTTGTAGCTGTGATAGCTGTGTTGTAGTTGTTGTACTGTTGTACAAGTATTGTATAGTCATTTGATGACTCATAACTAACGTGTACAATCTCATTCAAACCTTTATTTTGTTATTTTACTTTTGTTTTATTTTTGTTCTTTCCTCGTTTTACTTTTATTTCTCCTGCATAAGTATGCATGCAGCCGTGAAACGGCTCCAAATCTTGTTTGTTACTTCGTTAAAATTGATCTCAAAATAAAATTGTTGCCCGCAAACTGGTTTTATTTTTGTGACTTGTGAGTTAATGGCAGCATCAAAGCTGCTGTAGTAGGTATTGTGCATTTTCATTATTATTATTATCTCATTATTATTGTTTTTAATACTATCATTGTTATGCGATTTTTCTTATTATTTAATTGTCATTTTATTATTATGATTTCCCAGCACCAGCTTTAGCTCGCTTCACCTCCAGATTTGCTGATCAAAAGTTTATAATTTAGTGGATTAAGTAGGATTAGTCTCCGTTTTATTAATGCAACTCATTGAAAGATTTGAAAGTTGTGATGTGACAGTTATTTCACTTTACCAGCCCTCTTCAAACCATTTTTGTTAGTTACCCGCTACTGATTGTTAACTTAAACTACTAACTATCTACTAGCTGCTGCTATTTACTCTGTCAGCAATCATTAGACTGTAGGAGTTCTATATATGAGAGTGGGTGGCATTAGTAGATGTCCACATGATAGTAGTGGTAACTTTTAGTGAGTTTTGGGCATTTTAAAGCTTGTAGTAGGGAGAAAAATTGTTGAATAATTGTGCTTTGGTTGATGGTACTCAATTGTTGGACCAAAGCCTAAACTCCAGTGAAATTCCTTGTCATATTGCAGTTGATTGGTCTGTCAGCTATGCATAATATTAATTTGTCAATAGAGACGTCTCCCTGCACCAACATTACTTCTCAGCACCCTATATTATTGTTTTTATCAGTTTCCACCAACCATTTAGTGAAGTTTTGTATGTCGGATCTGTAACCAGCTCAGCCTCAGCGATCAGCTGCTTTGTTGGAAAGTTGCCAAGGTCACCTGTACTCTTATGTTGTTCTCAGAGCCTTGCCTTCCATTCAGTGGGGTCCCAGGCAGATTTTTGTGTGGAGCTATTATTGAAGAAACCAGAAGCCTGCTTTCCACCAACAATACTATTTAAAAGGAAAGTGACTTCATTTTAACAACTACTGAAGAAACAATTCTTTATTTTCAGCGGCTGATAAGTTTGGGGTATATTATAATACTGGCGATGCCCATTCAATATAAATTGTAAAACTACAATGGCACTGTGAAAGTAAACCACAGTAATCATTAAGGGCACGCTTTCATTAGTTTACGTTAGCAAGCTCAATTAAACACAAAATACAGAACTATGGTTCTACCCATGAACATGATACTTAATTATTTTTTTTCAACTGAATAAACCAATTTTTTCTTCAAAAAGTAATTTCCGAAAGCTTTATTGGTTCTTTGAGCTTTCTCAACGACATAATTTTTGTCATATTATTTGCTCAAGTTTCCTCACAGCATAATAATAGTCAAGTAAGTCGTGATTTATAATGATAAGTTTAAGGACCGACTAGGCTACTTTCTGTTGCATCGCTAAAGTGAAACTACTCTGCCAGGACCCCATTAATAATAGGAAAACTCTTATAAAAGTCTTGCTTTTCTGTAGATTAGGCAAAACAGATGAGTGCTTTTGTAAACCTACATATCTGTATGCCTCGGTTGTCTTCACCAGAGAAGAAACCAGGCCAGTAGATTGGAGCCGCTTTTGCTGTTAACTATAAGTAACAACAATGCCATTGCTGTTACCTTTTATTTATTAACTAATATTAATGATATTATTATTCATATTTTTTTATACTATTTTGGAATAGTAAGGAACTGCTACAGTAGCTGTTGTGAATGATAAGAAATATTAATTATTATGGTTTTAATTTTAAGGCAGTAGTACGAATTTGGTGACTCGAAATTTTTGTCACGAGCGCAGGGTTTTTTCTTCGGTCGCTAGTGTCAGAGTTACTTTCACCTAGAGAATATAATACCATTGTTTGGTCGTTTGGCCAGTTCGGTTGGTTCGGCGAGATGTACATACCGCGAAATACAAGACTTTGGCTATGTTGGCTCATAACGTTAGACGGTTTCGTTTTTAAAGTGTATGAACGGATTTGAAATAGTCCATCGGTTTGCAAAGCGTCTTTTGCATTTAAAATAATTGGGTAATTGTAGAAAAATACCCCAAAAAAACTATGTTTAAAAACGGGCGTGTTGGTTATAATAAATTAATCGTTGGCCTCAGCAGTTGAGGGATTCATGCTATAAAACTGTATTTCCTGTCTCACAATCGTAAATTCTGCAAACCATATGATTGTTTGGCTTACAAATAATTCAGACGGCTTAGAAATGATTCAGATGATTTGGAAAATAACAAACCGTATGGACGCTTTAGAAAAAGTATGAACGATTTACAAACCGTATGAATTATTTTGAAATAGTCTGAATTGTTTTAAAATAGTCTAAACCATTTGGAACTAGTTGGAAAAGTTGGCAAAGCACATGGCTTTCGAACCAAAAGCTATCGCCATTTTATTTATAGCGTCTATATAACTTTATCAACATAGACATTGATAAAAAAACATAAAGCAAGTCAATTAACTGTATAAAAATGTTGTTGAATAAAATCTCTAAAATTAATTTTTACATTTGTACGTAGGTTGTATTTATTATTTAAAATTATTTAAAGCAAATAATATTTAATAAATAAAAACCATTTATTTATTTAAAGAAAATTCAACTGTTCAGTGTTTAGGAGAAACATTATCCATCATAAATGGACTATAGATCTATGATCAATAGAGCGAACCAGCAAATCGGCTCGATTTTTCAAAGCTCACGAACGATTTCACAAAGTGTTCAGAAGTTTATGCGAAATTTCAGACTATTTCAAATTCGTTCAAACGGTTTGGAAAGCGTTCAGACGTTTTAAAACACAAAAGACAAAACGTTCTGAGCCACCATACTTTGGCTCTACCAGGTAGGATTGGTTATCAAAATATTCTACATCTATGTTGGTTATACAACTGATAGTTTGGTTTACACTAACAGTTACAGTCACTCGGTAGCACAAGAAGTATTAGTACCAAGAAGTATAGTAGAAGTATTGGTTGATCAAGTGCACTGCTACATCTATGTTGGTGCTAACGGACATGTAGTAATCTATACTATAGTAGTGTTGTATGTTGAGGAGTTGTTCATATTTGACTGCTAGTAGACTGAGTTCCCTCCAAGGCAGTCACTATATCACTACAACAAGCTCCTACATAAGTTCTACTTATCCAAACAGAACTCTAGTATATACTCATAAAGTAACAACACAAAATACCAGCACAACAACATCTAGACATGCATACAAGCTCACAGCCATTCACTGTTTTATACCATTTCATGTCAATTGCCTCGACAACTCTATTTGATACTGAATACTTGGTATCGAGATCTTCAGCAACGAAAGTTTTCATTGGATATATCATATTGAGCAGCCAGTATTGATATTGCATAATTTGTAAATGAAGTTTTTCAAATCATTGCTTGTGATTGGCTAACAAACAGAAGAAGGATTCATTATTGAGACAAATGGAGTAGTTCTTTGTATAATACTTTGTTAGTTGATGTAAACTGTCGGAGTGAGACTTTCTCTTATACACAGGAACTGCTCCTATTATACTACTAACACAGGAAGTGTTGAAGAATACAGAAGAACTAAAAGCTTTCAGAAAGTTCCTTGAGCTCCACCCAAGCAGTTTGGTGTTATGTTTAATCCAGCATTAACTTTTTCCCAAATGTTTCTGCGCAATGATAACGACTGTTCAATAATTTTTTGTACTTAATGTAATTGGTTCTTTCGTTGCCAACCTTTTTGCCGAAATTCCGATTTGTCAAACACATTTTGGTCGAAATGTCTAGAGCATTTGTCGAACAAGGATTTTTTTATCGAAACACTACGTGATTTACCTGACTTCTCCAAAGTGTCTAACAAACCATGTAATTCGGTTTATGGCATGACAGTGATATGTATTAGCAACAATAATCAGGTAATATTTAAATTAGTGGGAGTAATAGTAATACATAAATAATAATAATCATAAATTTGGTTTTACCAATGTTAAAATACACAGTAAATAATAATAATAATTAATAATAGTAGTAGTCATTGCTACTGTTATTGAACAAACAGACAATATATCAATCAATCACTCTACCTGCATATTATTATTATGATGATATTTTATTTCTGATGACTAAAATGTAATTCATGCGGATAACTTGAAGACTTTAACTACTCCAGCCATCAAGTATATATATACTAAAGTGAGATAATTAGATAACTGTTTATGGACACGTAAACTCAGGCATAGAACAGCGTATTTTTCTCATTGCAGTTTGTACCTTGAGGAGCTAGAACCTCTCTGCAGTTCATGCCTATTGCATACAGCTAGAGTGGAACCAAAGCTATATGACATGCATTAGGTGTTGCTCTGAAGAACTATCGCTATCAATAAGCATATAAGGTGAGAGAATTAAGTGTCAAAGACTCTTTTCAGGGTTAGCACAAATAATTCTAACAATTAATTTGTTACGAATTAGTCGACGATTAATTCCAATTTTTGAGCTTTTAGCTTCTTTTATAAAACAAATTGCATATTTCATCAAAGCATGCTAGTATCTGATGGTACAATTAATGATTGGGAAGAGAAGAATAAAAATGGCCGGTAAACTTGTTTTTACATATCGACTTCTAAATTCTGGACTTTCAGATCCAGGTGACTTGACCTTGACAGCAAGTACCCTCCTACAAATGATATATTAAATAAAGAACTTTGTTTTGTGCCTTTTTTAGTCCATAAGGTATGCTAGTATAGTATTAGATATGTGACTTTTGGTCTATAAGGTATGCTAGTATAGTATTAGATATGTGACTTTTGGTCTATAAGGTATGCTAGTATAGTATTAGATATGTGACTTTTGGTCTATAACGTATGCTAGTATAGTATTAGATATGTGACTTTTGGTCTATAAGGTATGCTAGTATAGTATTAGATATGTGACTTTTGGTCTATAAGGTATGCTAGTATAGTATTAGATGTGACTTTTGGTCTATAAGGTATGCTAGTATAGTATTAGATATATGACTTTTGGTCTATAAGGTATGCTAGTATAGTATTAGATATGTGACTTTTGGTCTATAAGGTATGCTAGTATAGTATTAGATATATGACTTTTGGTCTATAAGGTATGCTAGTATAGTATTAGATATGTGACTTTTGGTCTATAAGGTATGCTAGTATAGTATTAGATATATGACTTTTGGTCTATAAGGTATGCTAGTATAGTATTAGATATGTGACGTTTGGTCTATAAGGTATGCTAGTATAGTATTAGATATGTGACTTTTGGTCTATAAGGTATGCTAGTATAGTATTAGATATATCACTTTTGGTCTATAAGGTATGCTAGTATAGTATTAGATATGTGACTTTTGGTCTATAAGGTATGCTAGTATAGTATTAGATGTGTGACTTTTGGTCTATAAGGTATGCTAGTATAGTATTAGATGTGACTTTTGGTCTATAAGGTATGTTAGTATAGTATTAGATGTGACTTTTGGTCTATAAGGTATGCTAGTATAGTATTAGATATGTGACTTTTGGTCTATAAGGTATGCTAGTATAGTATTAGATATATCACTTTTGGTCTATAAGGTATGTTAGTATAGTATTAGATGTGACTTTTGGTCTATAAGGTATGCTAGTATAGTATTAGATATGTGACTTTTGGTCTATAAGGTATGCTAGTATAGTATTAGATATGTGACTTTTGATCTATAAGGTATGCTAGTATAGTATTAGATATGTGACTTTTGGTCTATAAGGTATGCTAGTACAGTACTAGATATGTGACTTTTGGTCTATAAGGTATGCTAGTATAGTATTAGATATATGACTTTTGGTCTGTAAGGTATGCTAGTACAGTATTAGATATGTGACTTTTGGTCTATAAGGTATGCTAGTATAGTATTAGATATATGACTTTTGGTCTATAAGGTATGCTAGTATAGTATTAGATATGTGACTTTTGGTCTATAAGGTATGCTAGTATAGTATTAGATATGTGACTTTTGGTCTATAAGGTATGCTAGTATAGTATTAGATATGTGACTTTTGGTCTATAAGGTATGCTAGTATAGTATTAGATATGTGACTTTTGGTCTGTGAGGTATGCTAGTATAGTATTAGATATATGACTTTTGGTCTATAAGGTATGCTAGTATAGTATTAGATATGTGACTTTTGGTCTATAAGGTATGCTAGTATAGTATTAGATATGTGACTTTTGGTCTATAAGGTATGCTAGTATAGTATTAGATATGTGACTTTTGGTCTATAAGGTATGCTAGTATAGTATTAGATATGACTTTTGGTCTATAAGGTATGCTAGTATAGTATTATGAATGTAGACATCTGGAATGATCGTTGACACGGTAGTATATGCTTTGTGTAGTATGAGAGTCTACACTTTTCATACCAGATGTCCCAAAGAATGTGAATAGTTTAGGCTGTCATTCCAGGATTGTCAGTGTTAAATCATGGATATATTTATGTTGAATATTAGAGTGAGCATTGACAAGAATGAATGCAGACAACAACTAGAATGAATGTGAACTTTGGTACAAAAAAGAATACTTCGGCATTTGTTCTAGAAAATGAATAATATATAATATAATCAATAATTTTGCTTCAAGCTCAGATTTTTCTTTTCAAAATGAAGGCAATCACATGTATACAAATGCAGGGCTCTCAACTTTTGGAGATGTAAAATCCGGGTATGTGAGATGCGAATGCGTGGCTTTACATCCCTTTCCAGTAAAAGCTTTGAGCGACCTCTAAATGGTTGGTGGGAAATTACTGGAAGTACATTTTAAAAGTTAAAATGATCGAAGAAAAATGTAATTGGCTAAAATGGGCGCAATTTGATGTTTAAAATTTCAGCATTTTACAACATCATTACTTCTGATATTGAGTTTTGAGAATGAAATGAATCTAAATTTTGTGAGAGGAATGTGCTTTCAGTTACATGCGATTGACTTACGATGTTTAATAAGAACACGACGAATCTGTAAAATAAATTGTAACTCAATGCATACAGCTGAGGGAAAAATTTATATGGATGCACAATTTGAACCGGTTTAACTGGTAAGAGTTTTTACCATAATAAAAACTGGAGCTGCATGCAGAATCAATTATTGAACTGCTATTGATTGATTAATACATGTTGTCCAATAAACAATGGACTACATGCGGCTGCTAATCTCAAGTGACCATCTGGTTATGACTGTGTTCAGAAGATAAGTTGTAACAGAATATTAAAAGGGCAAATGACAACTTTAATAATAGTGATAATAATTTTTATTCACCTCAATTCAAAATTACAATAAAAAAAATTGTAAATAACACAAAAGCAGGAATAACAGTAAAATAACAGCCATATTTTTCATCACAGTTATTATCATTTTTATGAAAACTTTTTGTTTCTTACATTTTTATACCACAAATTACGGAGGAAGTAATAGCCAATTCATCATAATAATATTATTGTTAATTAAAACTATGAAAAGTAATCACAACTGCTACCATTGGACTGGTAATAAAACCAAATTTTGTAGTAATATGATGATTATTATTTTTTTTTAATCGATACAACTAATTTAAAGATAATTGATAATAATAAAATATATTATTATCTATAATATAGGGTAGCTAAAGGATTGTGGATAGCTGGAGGGGATTAGAAAGATAGGAAGGGGCTTTTGGAGTGGCCACAGTGCGTGGTGGATGTGTGTTGTGCTGTGTTGGAGATTCCATATTATGTATAGTGAGTGATTTAACAACAACAAAACAATAGTCAAAGCTAGATTTATTAGTAATAATGAATGATAGCAATAATAAATATTATTATTTAAATATTAATAAAGTATTAAATAAATAATACTAAAAAAATAATAATAATTAATATATTATTTTATTATAATAATTAATGATGATGATGATTGATAATCATTATTATAACTAATAATAATAATTATAATAAAAATAAAATGAATTCAAAATAACAATATCACAGCAATGGAATTCTACAACTCAGTTTTGGCTGATCCTCTTTTAAAATGTAACAGTAGTATTGCAAAAATGTGTCTGTCATTGATTAATTATTACAGTTCTCATTTGTTTCTGCTGTTGCTTGCTAGGCCGATCGTTGTTTTTTAGCCTATGAATTCCTGTATCCTGTTAATATGGGTGGGGGGTCTAGCATTGCCTCTCACAACACAAGTATGAAAGTGGTCAGTCAACAGCTATTGAAATTATCATATACATTTGTAGTCTGAAAACAAAACGCTGCACACAAACAATTTACACTCAGTAACTATCGTAATAATTTCATAAAATATATATTAATTCGTATGCATGTCAATGTTTGTCCTGCTCAGTTGTGTTGTTTTGAGCAAAAACAAAGAGAATACAACTGCTATAGAACACTATTGTGTGAAATATAAAAAATCCGGGTTAACATCAGGTTAATACAAAATCCTCCGGGTACCTGAAATTGAGCCAAAAATCCGAGTTTACCCGGATTTAATCCGACTACTTGAGAGCCCTGCAAATGTATTTTAAATGTATCCTGCTTCATCGGCAGTCTTTTATTTTGTCTAATATCAGTGAGAGGCTGGCTGGTAAAATTTATGTCGTAAGAGAATTGTTGTTTCGCCTTTAAAAATTGAGTTAAGATAATGTTAATATGCTTTTTTTTGTAGTTACAGGTAAGAAGTGTGGCAGTGAGAATCCATTTGACAGTGCTGCTACAGTGATGGACAATCACCTTCAACCACTTGTCACCAATGGAAGAACTTGATTAGACTGGCGAACAGAGCACGAGAGAAAGGAAGACCCATCCATCCTAAAGAGAAAGACTTTGAGGTAATAGACCTTTGGTTTTATCATAAAGGCTCATTAGATTGTACATCATGTACTGCTGCATGTATATAAAAACCTTCAGTGTCACAGTGCTTACAGTTGGTTCGAGGCAAGTGCTGCATAGCTTAGAGATCTCTCCGTCACTGATATTACTACAGTTTTGCTATTTGCTAATTGTGTGTTTGATACAGAACACAATCACTCTATTTCACTCTATTTTGCCGATGATGAAAAATCCAAAAAAATCCAGCAAATTTTCCAGAAATGTTTTTATGATAATTTTTCTCCAAATTTATATAAGGATACATATACCCTAGAAATTGTGTACTTATTCACCCGATACAGCAAGCCGTGCCAGATGGATTTTTGCAAGCTGATATCCTAGCTAATGGAGAAAGAAGTATATCGCTTGCCACAGTACAACAACTTAAACTCCTTGCTACAGCAAAGACTTGGTATGTTGATGCGACCTTTAAAGCAGTGAAAAAACCTTACTAGCAACTGCTGTCCCTGCATTCTTTCATCAGGCAAGGCAACTCAAAGAAACAGTTGCCTTTGCTGTTTGTCCTGATGACAAGGAGGAGACAAACAGACTACATGGAGGTGAGTTAATCAGCAAGCCTAAACCCAAAACAACAAAGTTATAGTGTCTTTTGTAGAAAATCATAAAATGGTAGCCATAATTCCGAGAACCACATTTACAAGTTGTTTGAGCATGCAATATTTGTTCTTATGATTAACTGAAAACAAATTGTTCAGATATGACCAGCATATTACGTGGCATTGCTATTGAGTGGAGTATGTAGATGCTTCACAGAATGAATTGAGCTTGTGCTATGGAAATCTATTTGAGAACACTCGCTTTGGTTCGCTGAATATTCTCTAAGGTTTCATAATATGAGTAGTTCAGTGAACAAAACGATAACTCGTAACTTCTGTAATGTTTGAGAAAACCAGACCTCCAGTCTGTTTGTGACCAAGCAACAGTTGATCTATCATTGATCAACTGACCTTTCAACAAACGGGTCACAAGTTTTATTACCAGAATTATTGCTTTGAAACAATTTATGTATATTTTTGGGTTGAGCTGTAGGTATTTGAGAAGGTAAAGAAGCTGTCACCAAACTGAGCAGTAAAGTATGCCATGGCTGATTGTGTGTTAGGTGAGAGCAAACATTAATTTCTCATCAATTATTCTATCATAAATGATACACTGAATGTTTCATTATTGGTAGGTGAATATAGTGATGAAACAAGTTGTGTTATAATTCAAAAATGAGTGTGTGCAAGATTTGATCAGTAAACTTATTGCCACAACTTCACTGAAGTGCATTATATTATATAACTGTCTCATATCATACAAAATTGGCTTGCGCTGTACTCTGACCAAAATTTTTGTTTTGCAGCAACATGGACGGATCTAATAGCTTCTTTTCCTGGAATCAAGGTTACAGGCTGCCACTTTCATTTCTGCCAATCAATTTATAGAAATATGTAGAACTATGGCTTAGTTGGGCTATATCGAGAGTGAGAGGATATAAATATTACAGCGAAAATGTTATTTGCTTTGTCATTGGTACCTGTTGAATATGCACAGACTTCATATGATTATATATGGTGACGCGTGGAATGGAGTGGCGAGGAGGTGCTTGCACTGTTTAGCTTAATGCAGTACTTTGATGGGTAGCGGCATAACATCAGCATGGCATCCCAATGACTGGAACGTGTTCGGAATAGAAATTCAGACTAATAATGACTGGCACCGACGATTAAATGGCCTTCTGCCCCATAACAACCCAAACTTATATGTGTTAGTTAGCATCTTGTATGGAGAAATGACAAATGCCAACTATCAAATAGCTTTGGTGTTAGACGAGCGGGACATTAGAGAGCAAACAGCAGCTGCTAAAAGACGACTCTATGAACTAAACACGCTTTGGAATAAGTTAACACTAAAGGAACTATCTGTTTCTAGATTTCTGAAAAATGCTGTAAAGTTACTCCCATCATTAGATAAATCATAACTCTTTAGTGCGTACTGTTTTATACCGTCGTGTAATCGTGCTCTAGTCTCTTCTTGTCTTTTTCTCATTTTTCTATACTTTGCGTAGTTACTTCATCCTGTGGTTTCACACATGTATATGCATTTTATTCCTTTTCTTTAAAATTTAACTTAAGACATTGACTTTAGTAAACTATTACTGTTGCAAGTTTTCTTTGCCCATCTACCAATAAATTAATAATAATAAATGATATTGTCTATTTAACTACAAAAGTTATTCTGGCTTATTCGAGCATTCATCAGAAATTTAGTATACTAAATACATAATCCACCTCATTCTAGATATGGGATGGTTAGTAGCATAAAATCTCAGTTACAATAATTGAGCTATAATCAGTAAGGCAGTAGAGTACCAATGATAGTAAATAAATTGAAGATATAATGGCCTCCAGTACCTTCTCTGGAAGCCAGAAGTGACCTTTTGTGGCAATACTAGCCAAATGTCAGTTGTGGGCAACAAAGTTGTTTTTCTTTTACCTCGCACTTGTTTCAAAGCTATGATGGATAAGCATTGTTGAATCAATTGCCCATCTATTACATATCCATTTTCTGATTTGGGATTCACCCAAAATCTTTATAAATTGATATTACAACCAAAATATCTCAACAATTTTACTTACATCGTAGTTTAATGAAATATAATTAAAACTGTCGTATATTCATTACTATTAATTCAAAGCATAAATGTTTATAAGCATAAAAACAAATGTCAGCTATTGGTGTGTATAAAAACTTGAGGGCCATGTTCGTCCTAATGTACTTAGTTGTATGACCGACTCCTAAAATCCTACCTGCATCAATGTAGGTAACAATGTCTATGGTCCTGTATCGATCTGGGTGAATGTCATGAAGTTTCTTAAATTCAGTACTTATTCGTTAACTTTTGGTATCTACAATAGCAACTTAGTACTAGCTCCCTACTAGCTCCATATTTATCACTGCTCACTTTTACTTCATTCATTCTCCTTTTCTTTCACCAACGTTAAGGTTAGATAGTGAGCTTCTGTACAAGTTGATTAGATGTTGAATTTTAGTGTTTGTTAATCTGTGATCATCTCTGAACTCAGTGGATTGACTGGCCTGTTGCTAGATCTCTAGACTAAATTGAACTGATACACATCACCTGCTAAATGGGAGTTATATACTCGATAATATTTTGCCAGTAAACAGGGTCAACATTTGTTAAAACAGTTTGTACGGTAGAAATAAGTAGGTAATTTTAATTGCAATTTATTGTAGCATTTTTAGGAAGCAGACAACTCCATTCAAGCGACGAAGAAATAAAAATTAATGATACTGACAATAATACTATCTATGATTGACTTATTTTAAATAAGTTATTTGTTTATTACAGAATCGGTTATCAAGTCATTGAGAGAAGCCAACACCCAGTTTCTCAAACACTCTACCATCGACTTTCGACAAATGATCCTAAATTTTTGACCAATGATCTCATTGTTTCCACAAAAATGTGTTCGACAAATCAGGCTTTCGACCAAACGGTTGTCGACCAAACGACTAGTATTCGTACTTAATACATTGTTTGAAATGCAGTACATGTCCAACCTGTAGATCAAACTCATTAGTCAAAACAATGCAAAAATTATCCTGACACAACCTTCCATAAGGCACAAAATAATTTTCTAGAATGAACATTGATGGAACTGTTGAGAAAGGAAATCACAATCTGATAGGCCGGTTTCCAGTAATTTTATTTCTAAATGTAAACCAAAATTATTTGGTGGTGCCATATTAAACCCCATAGAGTTATACCGCTGTTTGTATTAGAGCCTGCTCTCTATGGTGAGTATATCTACTGATATTTATTCAGCTGGTGCTATGCCTCAATTTAGCACCTTCCTGCCCTCTTTCCAGGGCTTTTTTAAGTAACTTCGTTTTTCATATGACTGGTAAGTGAACAAATGGACTCTAACGTTTTTGCTGAAGGCATCTGATTCATCAGTGAGACCTTCTGGCAACTTTCTACTGATTAATGCTGAAAGATTGGCAGCTAGTTTTATTATTGTAAATAGTACATTGCTGTATTTCTATTATGTGTAAGCAGGCACATGAGTGACATCCAACAATGATTGCTACATCAATAACTAACATACTGTCATATAGTTTCTTATCGACTTTTTTGCCAGAGTCCTTCAACCACACGTCTGCACTCTAGTGATAGCTGTCCTCTTTCTTTCCACCTAAAAGCCAAAGAGCGAGCCTGCTTTCCCACATCAACATCTCCAAAGCTCAGGTTTGATAGCTGTTTAATGGGTGTTTTCACTGTACATGCATCTCCTCTTGGCCCTTTGCCATGGTTTGGCACAAGTCGTTTTTGTTGGGACGCTCTGAAGTCCAGTGATTCATATGACATGATTTGACACATCAGATTTTTACACCATCCCTGTGTCAGCAACTCTGTATCACTCGCTGGTGGGTCAGTTCCGTCAGCTACCTAACCAACCATAGAGTATGTGTAGTAGACAGCACTGCTAGTAGCAACTCTGCATCACTCGCTGGTGGGTCAGTTCCGTCAGCTACCTAACCAACCATAGAGTATGTGTAGTAGACAGCACTGCTAGTAAGTTAAGGGTAAAGTTGACCACCCTAAGGCTTAAGTAGCCCAAATAAAAGAACTCCAGCTCCAGCAGACTTTCCAGTCATTCCTGGAGTTTTAGTTTGCCTATGCCTTAGTTCCTGGTCATACAAGTCCTCCATTTTGTCACACAACCTTTCATAGATAGCCCCAGCTTTTGGCGATAAGTGATAAACAACACGTTCATTCTACAAAATAGAATATTAGTACCTGTGTAAATGATAAAATGCAGGTTATGTTATTCTTAGTTTACCCGTTTTAGGATAAAATACCTCATTATCTTCATAAACAGCATTGACAAATCCTTTTCTTTGCTAGGTTGGGAACCAACTTCTTTGAAATACACTTTCTTCCGTGATGTAATGGAGATCCAGTGTCGGTCTAAAAATCCATCAACATCGACTCGACATCAACATCAATCAAGTGGGTTGAATGTACCCTTCAAAGTATCAGAGCACCTCAATCACAAATTGTTATGATGTTAAATGTTTTCAAAGTACATAAATCTTATTCTTTATCAACTCAAATAACATTCCAGAATATATTTAAGTAGTGTAAAGTTCCAGCAATAGAATACATGAACAGTTTTGTTACTTCTCTTTGTACAGCTGGTGATGGTTGAAATCCTCTTTTTATACAAACAATTTAATTTTCTTTTTATATCTGCCACCTGTTAACTGAATTGAAACACCATTAAACCATTATTTTTGTTGTTGTTTGTGAGACGTGAGACGTCTTTTTGTTAAACTGGTAAACTCAATTGTTTTTGTTTGGGATTCAAAAACTGACAATAGTGAGAAGAAGAGAAAATCCATCACAAAAGGCATGCTTTAACAATGCATAATTAAAGACTTTCACTAACTCAGCTGGATTGGTAAATAAATGAAAAAAAATTTGGCTCTGTGAGGTATTTCTTTTTTATATAATTTGAAGGCTGCTGTAAATTATTTTATACAAGAGCACTCTTTTTATGCCAAACAAATATTTGATAGGTTACATCATAACTGTCAGTTTGTTTACACGGGGTTGAAGAGTAAACTCACCAGTGCAGTTCAATCTGGTGTGTTCAACTACAAGTGGGTGTGCTGTGGGACACTTGAGCTAGTACACTTAATAAGTAAGTCACTAGGTAATAGCTAGAATGTGAGAGAATTGTTACATCGCTAGACAATAAAGCTTCTTTGTCCGCTCATAGATAAACATTTTATTGTACTTCACAACATTTGTAGCAAGAATGAAACCTGTCTCACTGGATAAAAACAATATAATTAGTCTAACAGCTTCTCTTAATTGCAAGTTTGTAAAACTAAGACTATTGTCTTAATTTAACTCAAGTTTAACGGATAAGATTTGTTCCTGCCATAATGTAGCTCTATGACAATCAGGCACTAACTTATTGTTGAGTATTTCATCAGCTTTGACCGTTTCTATTGAAAATGTACATTTTTTGCAAATTTGAGGTTCCATTTTTTTGCTTTTTTCTAAGAACAAAAATGGAACATTTTTGCTAAATACTGACATTTGTTCGTGCAATAAACACAACCTACTAGCTAGCAATTCATATGAAACGTGATTTATGGGAAATTACAAAATATGAGAAGGCAACTCCAAGACACTTTGTCCTCTAACAATCACTGTATATTATTTTGTAAATATGTAGTAATCAACTTTTGCAGCAAGATTAAAATTGGAAGGATCAATGATTCAACTTCTAGAGAAAGTAATTTTTCGACGATATTTTTAAAAATATATTTCGATAAAACAAAAAGATTATGGCAGTAAAAAATGGCAGTGAAGTAGTTGTGTTGGTTTTTCTTCCTTGCAAATTTATCTTTAGTTTGGGCCCTTCCAATGCTAGTCCTGCCACCAGTGACATTGTATCTATGGACAACACTAGCAATCAACCCCTGATCTAGGCATCTACCAATAGCTCACAGCAACCTTTTGCTCTTTTAAATATTCTTCAAAGTTCCCTTCATTTTAGTTGTCACAACTATCCAAGCAATCAAACTCCTCTTTCGAGCAACCCAGTCATGGACACAAACATATGAAACATCTTTCTAACTAATGAAAGCAGTTTATCTGATATAACCTGCAAGTGCAAACATGTGCAAACAAATTGAATTTATAACAATGCCGTTGTTAATGAGATCTAAACTTTGCTGGACTCCCACTTGATCAACGAAACACAACACACATACCTTTATAACAGCATTTACACCCAGTGCCTCATTGAATCAACCATCGTAATACAAAACGTCTGCAGGCTTTTGTTTGTGAATGCAAGTTTTACCAGAATAGACATAGATTGGTTACTCTGCAAAGATTCCACAGGTTTTGTGAGGGTTTCTTCCGATAACTATGTCTCCACTGTAGTTCTACAGTTATAACTAACTCATAACTGTGTGCTAATGAAATGTTTGCTAACGCTGGAAATGGCACTTCACCCAATCGGGTATTGTTGGTAGTGAATCAAATTGCACTCATCGGCTGACCTTACCTACGTAACTTCTTCCACCTTAGCTTTTTCTTGTAGCGGCTGTATTATCTTATTACAACAGGTTGTGTGGAGAACTTCACTGTCTCACTTGACATAACCGGTAATCTGTCACTGAAGCTACAACTACCACAAGTGTAAGCAGTCTACCACTTACAAAAGCTTCCTCCGGGATAGCTGAAAGTGGCAAATGAGCTGCCTTAGTAGCCAATCTCACTTCAAAATGTAACGGAGTCAGTAGTAACTCATTCACATAAGAATGTGTGTATACATAATGTTCTTTTGGCTGATAGACTGAGAATGTATGTATACATAATGTTCTTTTGGCTGATAGACTGAGAATGTGTGTATACATTATGTTCTTTTGGCTGATAGACTGAGAATGTATGTATACATAATGTTCTTTTGGCTGATAGACTGAGAATGTGTGTATACATAATGTTCTTTTGGCTGATAGACTGAGAATGTGTGTATACATAATGTTCTTTTGGCTGATAGACTGAGAATGTGTGTATACATAATGTTCTTTTGGCTGATAGACTGAGAATGTATGTATACATAATGTTCTTTTGGCTGATAGACTGAGAATGTGTGTATACATAATGTTCTTTTGGCTGATAGACTGAGAATGTGTGTATACATAATGTTCTTTTGGCTGATAGACTGAGAATGTGTGTATACATAATGTTCTTTTGGCTGATAGACTGAGAATGTGTGTATACATAATGTTCTTTTGGCTGATAGACTGAGAATGTGTGTATACATAATGTTCTTTTGGCTGATAGACTGAGAATGTATGTATACATAATGTTCTTTTGGCTGATAGACTGAGAATGTGTGTATACATAATGTTCTTTTGGCTGATAGACTGAGAATGTGTGTATACATAATGTTCTTTTGGCTGATAGACTGAGAATGTGTGTATACATAATGTTCTTTTGGCTGATAGACTGAGAATGTGTGTATACATAATGTTCTTTTGGCTGATAGACTGAGAATGTGTGTATACATAATGTTCTTTTGGCTGATAGACTGAGAATGTGTGTATACATAATGTTCTTTTGGCTGATAGACTGAGAATGTGTGTATACATAATGTTCTTTTGGCTGATAGACTGAGAATGTGTGTATACATAATGTTCTTTTGGCTGATAGACTGAGAATGTATGTATACATAATGTTCTTTTGGCTGATAGACTGAGAATGTGTGTATACATAATGTTCTTTTGGCTGATAGACTGAGAATGTGTGTATACATAATGTTCTTTTGGCTGATAGACTGAGAATGTGTGTATACATAATGTTCTTTTGGCTGATAGACTGAGAATGTATGTATACATAATGTTCTTTTGGCTGATAGACTGAGAATGTGTGTATACATAATGTTCTTTTGGCTGATAGACTGAGAATGTGTGTATACATTATGTTCTTTTGGCTGATAGACTGAGAATGTGCGTATACATAATGTTCTTTTGGCTGATAGACTGAGAATGTGTGTATACATAATGTATACACACATTCTCAGTCTATCAGCCAAAAGAACATTATGTTCTTTTGGCTGATAGACTGAGAAAAATTAGATCCCTACATAAAACCACCATTTCATCATGCCATCTCTATATCAAACCACTATTTCATCATGCCATTCCTATATCAAACCACCATTTCATCATGCCATCTCTATATCAAACCACCATTTCATCATGCCATCTATCTATCAAACCACCATTTCATCATGCCATCTCTATATCAAACCACCATTTCATCATGCCATCTCTCTATCAAACCACCATTTCATCATGCCATCCCTATATCAAACCACTATTTCATCATGCCATCCCTATATCAAACCACCATTTCATCATGCCATCTCTCTATCAAACCACCATTTCATCATGCCATCCCTATATCAAACCACCATTTCATCATACCACCCCTATATCAAACCACCATTTCATCATGCCATCTCTATATCAAACCACCATTTCATCATGCCATCCCTATATCAAACCACCATTTCATCATACCACCCCTATATCAAACCACCATTTCATCATGCCATCTCTCTATCAAACCACCATTTCATCATGCCATCCCTATATCAAACCACCATTTCATCATACCACCCCTATATCAAACCACCATTTCATCATGCCATCTCTCTATCAAACCACCATTTCATCATGCCATCTCTTTATCAAACCACTATTTCATCATGCCATCCCTATATCAAACCACCATTTCACCATGCCATCTCTCTATCAAACCACCATTACATCATGCCATCCCTATATCAAACCACCATTTCATCATGCCATCTCTATATCAAACCACTATTTCATCATGCCATCCCTATATCAAACCACCATTTCATCATGCCATCCCTATATCAAACCACCATTTCATCATGCCATCTCTATATCAAACCACCATTTCATCATGCCATCCCTATATCAAACCACCATTTCATCATGCCATCCCTATATCAAACCACCATTTCATCATTCCATCTCTATATCAAACCACCATTTCATCATGCCATCTCTATATCAAACTACCATTTCATCATGCCATCCCTATATCAAACCACTATTTCACCATGCCATCTCTATATCAAACCACCATTTCACCATGCCATCCCTATATCAAACCACCATTTCATCATGCCATCTCTTTATCAAACCACTATTTCATCATGCCATCCCTATATCAAACCACTATTTCATCATGCCATCCCTATATCGAACCACCATTTCATCATGCCACCCCTATATCAAACTACCATTTCATCATGCCATCTCTATATCAAACCACCATTTCATCATGCCATCCCTATATCAAACTACCATTTCATCATGCCATCTCTATATCAAACCACTATTTCATCATACCACCCCTATATCAAACAACCATTTCATCATGCCATCTCTATATCAAACCACCATTTCATCATGCCATCTCTATATCAAACCGCCATTTCATCATGCCATCTCTATATCAAACCACTATTTTATAATGCCATCCCTATATCAAACCACCATTTCATCATGCCACCCCTATATCAAACTACCATTTCATCATGCCATCTCTATATCAAACCACCATTTCATCATACCATCCCTATATCAAATTACCATTTCATCATGCCATCTCTATATCAAACCACTATTTCATCATACCACCCCTATATCAAACAACCATTTCATCATGCCATCTCTATATCAAACCACCATTTCATCATGCCATCCCTATATCAAACCACCATTTCACCATGCCATCCCTATATCAAACCACCCTTTCACCATGCCATCTCTATATCAAACCACCATTTCATCATGCCATCTCTATATCAAACCACTATTTCATCATGCCATCCCTATATCAAACCACCATTTCACCATGCCATCTCTATATCAAACCAATATTTCATCATGCCATCCCTATATCAAACCACCATTACATCATGCCATCCCTATATCAAACTACCATTTCATCATGCCATCTCTATATCAAACCACTATTACATCATGCCATCCCTATATCAAACTACCATTTCACCATGCCACCCCTATATCAAACTACCATTTCACCATGCCATCCCTATATCAAACTACCATTTCACCATGCCATCCCTATATCAAACCACCATTTCATCATCCCATCCCTATATCAAACCACTATTTCATCATGCCATCTCTATATCAAACCACCATTTCATCATGCCATCTCTATATCAAACCACTATTTCATCATGCCATCCCTATATCAAACCACCCTTTCACCATGCCATCTCTATATCAAACCACTATTACATCATGCCATCCCTATATCAAACTACCATTTCACCATGCCACCCCTATATCAAACTACCATTTCACCATGCCATCCCTATATCAAACCACCATTTCATCATCCCATCCCTATATCAAACCACTATTTCATCATGCCATCTCTATATCAAACCACCATTTCATCATGCCATTCCTATATCAAACCACCATTTCATCATGCCATCCCTATATCAAACCACCATTTCATCATGCCATTCCTATATCAAACCACCATTTCATCATGCCATCTCTATATCAAACCACTATTACATCATGCCATCCCTATATCAAACTACCATTTCACCATGCCACCCCTATATCAAACTACCATTTCACCATGCCATCCCTATATCAAACTACCATTTCACCATGCCATCCCTATATCAAACCACCATTTCATCATCCCATCCCTATATCAAACCACTATTTCATCATGCCATCTCTATATCAAACCACCATTTCATCATGCCATCTCTATATCAAACCACTATTTCATCATGCCATCCCTATATCAAACCACCCTTTCACCATGCCATCTCTATATCAAACCACTATTACATCATGCCATCCCTATATCAAACTACCATTTCACCATGCCACCCCTATATCAAACTACCATTTCACCATGCCATCCCTATATCAAACCACCATTTCATCATCCCATCCCTATATCAAACCACTATTTCATCATGCCATCTCTATATCAAACCACCATTTCATCATGCCATTCCTATATCAAACCACCATTTCATCATGCCATCCCTATATCAAACCACAATTTCATCATGCCATCTCTATATCAAACCACTATTACATCATGCCATCCCTATATCAAACCACAATTTCATCATGCCATCTCTATATCAAACCACTATTACATCATGCCATCCCTATATCAAACTACCATTTCACCATGCCATCCCTATATCAAACCACCATTTCATCATCCCATCCCTATATCAAACTACCATTTCATCATGCCATCTCTATATCAAACCACAATTTCATCATGCCATCTCTATATCAAACCACCATTTCATCATGCCATCCCTATATCAAACTACCATTTCATCATGCCATCCCTATATCAAACCACAATTTCATCATGCCATCTCTATATCAAACCACTATTACATCATGCCATCCCTATATCAAACCACAATTTCATCATGCCATCTCTATATCAAACCACTATTACATCATGCCATCCCTATATCAAACTACCATTTCACCATGCCATCCCTATATCAAACCACCATTTCATCATCCCATCCCTATATCAAACTACCATTTCATCATGCCATCTCTATATCAAACCACAATTTCATCATGCCATCTCTATATCAAACCACTATTACATCATGCCATCCCTATATCAAACTACCATTTCACCATGCCATCCCTATATCAAACCACCATTTCATCATGCCATCTCTATATCAAACCACCATTTCATCATGCCATCCCTATATCAAACCACCATTTCATCATGCCATTCCTATATCAAACCACCATTTCACCATGCCATCTCTATATCAAACCACCATTTCATCATGCCATTCCTATATCAAACCACTGTTTCATCATAACAATTTTTCCATCAAACAGTTTTATACTTTCATACTGTTGGAGACAATAACCATCATTTAGAGTCGTGTAATGTTATATCAATGGTATAAAGTGAAACAGCCACTATCTACAGCTTGCTTCCTATACTGTAAAATGTTTACTTCTCAATCACTGTTAAGGCTGCCAAAGTGATGTTACCTGGCATCAAAGTGATGAAAATCCACCGCATTCTCTAAAAAGTTATGCAATGGATTGGTATATGCTAATCATATAACAATTTCATCTCTTTAAAAGGCATATTAACTTTTAATTGTATCATCATTAAATGGAGAAAAAACTCAGGTTTGGTCAAATGGTTTTCACAGTTTGACACGAATCAACCTTATATTGTGGTTGGAAATTGGCTGCTGAAAACTCACTACGAACCCTTTGCTCATAATAGAGAGAGTCCTCGATGTAGGCCTGTGTGCTCAGCAGTGTAAGACTACTATTGATGAGCTTGATGATCAATGTTGATGGAAGTTGGCTACTGAGTGTAATCAGACAAAACACTGGTAAGCAGCAGTAAAACCTACAACAGTCTACCAAATGACAGTTTATGTACAATGGATGTTTATGGTTAATAAGCCAAGTTCAAAGAACACTTTTTATCTCTGTCAGTATTCATTCAGATTAAAATGATTCCTAAGGGAACTTATTTGCTATTCAGGATAAAAATGAATTTAATTAAGAAAGTCCTGGGATAGTTTTATGATGGTCATTATCAAATATCGTTTTTGAATAGAAATCCCAAACCAAAAACAGTCGGTCAAGTGGTACATAATGCTTTGCCATGCAGATTCCACAATTATAACCAGCTGGTTTGACATAAAACTGAAACAAGAAAAACACTCTTGTTTTTTATTAATAAAAATGCGGACCATGAAAAGATGATACATTTACCATCAATGAGTCAGAAATGTTCCTCAATTACTGGCTGAGCGACTTGAAGGTAGATTTTGGTTTATGATACTCATAGAAACCTGCACTAAAGATTAGTGATACCAGCCATATGTGAGCAGGAGGAGTTGAAGTGCTGCCCCAGCTCTAAACTACAGCGGTATAGCCTGTTGGGTTGGCAGAGATCCCTGCAGAGCCAGTAGAGACCCCTGCAGAGCCAGTAGTGACCCCTGCAGAGCCAGTAGTGACCCCTGCAGAGCCAGTAGTGACCCCTGCAGAGCCAGTAGTGATCCCTGCAGAGCCAGTAGTGACCCCTGCAGAGCCAGTAGTGATCCCTGCAGAGCCAGTAGAGACCCCTGCAGAGCCAGTAGTGACCCCTGCAGAGCCAGTAGTGACCCCTGTTGTGCCAGTAGGCACCCTACTGGGCCGACACAAGAAGGCCACTTTAGCCGATGAACTACAAAGTAGCCTGAATGCCAAGTGTACCCTTCCCTGGACCGAAGTTACCAATAAACCAATTTAGGTAGAGCAGTCGAGAATAGTGGTATTTTTTAGTGAACAGACTGAAATCCACTGCAATACTTCAATGAGAAACAAGGGAATGGTATACCATAGATGTATTGTAGTAGTTTTCTCAAGGTCCACTACGCATCAAAAAACTTGCTCAAGTCGCCTTTTCTCCAATGAATGCATTCTGTGTCCTGTATCTTTTATCCATTCCTATTTGGGGTAGCTAGCATGAAACTCTACAGACTGTACTCAACCTTTTCCTAAAAGTAAAATTCTCGAATGAGACAAACTACTAGGAGTTGTTGTAAAGATGACAACGTAATATTTCAAGTCTTTATTTAGCAGTAATAAATCGAAAGATCCGTTAACAAAGTTGGCATTTTCAATGCGCTTAACACCGAGATTTAACTCTCAAAGGCAATTGTTAATCACCAAATTGTTGACCTGTTGCCAGCCAATTTTTCAACGGGTGTCAATTTTTATATCAATGTTTGTCAACAAGTTTAAGATGAGCGTTAAGGATTGAACTCATATAGAAATCAAAGAGTTGACTTTCTCAAGGAATCATCTCATTAAATCAACCCCCTTTTATATTATTGATTGCCACATTAGCTAATCACGTTGTACAATTAGTTATATTTATTGTGAAAATGAAATATTTATGATAAACGGTTCATAACAAAACAAAAGATTTTCAACATCAAGTTTGTTAATGCAGGTAACAAAGTATACCATACCTATTCGCAATAATAAATACAAATCATTGAGTCATTATTTTGTAGAACTAGCCAGTCCAGTGAAATGATAAAGCACACTTGTTAGGATGTTTATTTTTTTAATTTAATCTTCATTATAATTTAGCTAGTTCGAAGCTGAGAGCCTGCGCAATGCTACCATACCAATAAATTAGCCATATCTATGTATGGGATATTTGGTAGATAAATAAGTCAAGTCATGAGCGAAGATAAGTTGTGGTTTTGTAGACAGGAAGTATTGGTCGAGGTATGCTTTCTAGTGCTTCATTGCTATGTGAGATATCAGTAATATATAAGGAAAAAACCTCTGAAAACTTATCAGAAATGTGAGCATTGGTTTTAATGTATTGTTGAACAAGGTTATTGATCAAGTGCTAGACTGTTGATCAGAATTTGTCATATCAACTTGTTGAATCTGATCACAACTGTACAGCTTCCTATAATACTCCACAACACTTCCACCAACCAATCATACAACAATATACACAGTACACCGGTGTACCACTGTAGTACTACAAGATACTTTATGTACTCAATGGGACAACTCCCCCGTAAATCAAGCTATCAAAGAGCATATTCATTAACAGACGTTGAAAAGGTGGCAGGTTAGTATAGCTTTATACGAACAATCAGTTCTTTTATTGAGTTAGATGTTAGAATTACTTCCCAATTGTAATTAAACATTTGCCAATCCATGAAATGTTCTTGTTGACAACTCCTATATTGTACATTTTATGGTTTGAAATCTTTCTGAACAACCAAATGCTATTATTTTGCGTAAAGTTTTCGTGTACTGGAAGGGCCAGAAAATCTCAAACAAAGTGTTACATAATTTTTTGATTGGTCTTATCAATGCACTTTGATTTACATTGCCAAAACTTGTAATAATAGTGTAAGACGTGAATGTAATAAAGTATAACATAATAGGGTAAAAAGTATAAGTATAGTGGATAATGCTTGTAATAGAAAGTATAAAATAGTATAGTATGGAGTGTATAAAACCTTTTTAATTTGTAAAATAATCTATGACATTGCAAGAAATATCGTTACATTCTGGATTAATGATAATGAGAAGATGTTTTTCTTTTTCAGTTCAGTATTTTCCGACACAGACAGAGCCATTCCTGAAAATTTTCCACAATATTAAAACTTTCATATGATATATGTATATTCATCTATATACATAAATGGACATGAATATGGACCTGGACATGGGCATAATTGGATATGAATATGGACATGGATATGTACATGGTCATGGACATGTGTTTCCTGGCAATAAAAGTTCATGAAAAAATGTCGCAAAGTTTTTTCCTTCAAGAGACAGAAAAAACCATCATCCATTCACAAAGCCTGCAAAATTAAGATTGTCTTTATTGCCTGCCTCACTGATGTAATTTTACTGGGAACATCTCAGTTTTTTTCCAAAGTTTCTTTAACTAAGTATTTCCACCCTAATAAAAATCTAAATTTGTTTTTAGGTTCGAATCGCAAAGCTTGGCAATGTGACGCTGGTTTATTTATACACAACAACAATCTAATCAAAATATTAAAAGGATCACTAACTCAAGAAAGACAGCTTCAAAAAAAGTAAAAGCTTTTTGCATTATTGATTTTTAGCCTCTGCAAAAAGCTCTAGCTAAGAAAACTGGTCTTATAGCCAGGGATGTAGTGGCACCCCAACGATCCCCAACGGCGTCCTGGTAAAGATTTGACAAGGAAACACAACCCCAACGGTCGTTGGGGTATCGGCTTTCCCTGTTGCGATATTGGGAATCCCCATACTTTTGCTCGGTGTTCTACCGTTGGTGGAGTAGCACGTTTACAAGCCTTTTTTGATAACTTTTTCTGGAAAGAATTTGGTCTACTAAAAACTTGACACACATTCGACCTTCAGGTTGTTATGAAGCATTTGTCATTGAGGGTGGAGTGCATAGTCGCTCAACAACTAACTTACATTTGATTAAAACTTTGGTTAACAATAAAAACAATTTTCTAATTTTGGCTCACTATTTTGTTGGCAAAGCATGCATAGAAGGGCAGCTCCATTCAGTGCAGGTACCTGCCAAAGGTTGGAAAAAAACACAGCGAAGTAGAGAGAATGAATAAGATTTTGTTTCAGGAGTGACAATATTATGATAATAATAATTAAAAATAAATATTTATTTATATCTCCAATTTTTATTTCTATTAAATTTTAATAATTAATTATTATTACTAACTTTACTAACAATATTTATTATTATTAATTATGCTTATGTTAAAATAATCATTATCAATCGATAACAGTAAGCTGTTAGTTTAATATTAGTTGATGTGTCAATGAATTGAATATTATGTTATGCCTATTATATGATGATGATTGTGATGATAGTTTAAGAGAAATACCTTATATAATAAATAATAATTTCATGGTAGTATTATTATTGGTGATTGTTATTATTGTAGTTGATTATTATTTTTTTTTATAAATAATAATAGAGATGGTGATTATCATTATTATTCTTATATTATTTTTAACATCAGTCTCACTATCATTAATGATTGTTATTATGATTATTATCTATGTGCTGTTTTTTATTATTTTAAATTATTATGATTTCAATGTTAATAATGACATATTCAAGATTGAAACCGCTATTATTAGAGACTATTATTTTTTTGGTTTTCTGATATTATTCATAAGTAATTTTTTTCTTGCTATTATATATCGTTACTTTCTTTCATTTTTGTGGATGAA
This sequence comes from Cryptosula pallasiana, assembly GCA_945261195.1. Classification (NCBI taxonomy): domain Eukaryota; kingdom Metazoa; phylum Bryozoa; class Gymnolaemata; order Cheilostomatida; family Cryptosulidae; genus Cryptosula; species Cryptosula pallasiana. The sequence goes on along the minus strand of OX183131.1, from coordinate 11,233,822 downwards.
AATAGTTATTTTCATAAAAACAATTGAAAAGTTCATGATGGTTGTTGTTGATAAGCTTGAACAATAATAATTTAATGACAATGAAGGTAATACTTGTTATTGTGAGAAGGCAGAACATTATATCAAATTGCTTGATATTTTGAGGAAGAAGTAGACATAATGAAAGATTTTTGATAGAGAAAAGTAAATAAACACTCACTGAAGAAGATGAATGTATCATCAATTTGCTAATTGAGTGTTTTCCATAAATCTCTCTTATCAGAAACAGTGGAAGAGACAGGTTTAAAGTTTTTTATTTCATGACTATCTTTGAGGCTGATTGAATCTATCATAGTTCTGCAGAGACATCCAACATTTTCTAGATTTCATCTATTTTGTTATATTCTATGCTCCAGCTGCACTGGCTTTACTGACTTTCTCAAATCAATTTTTATAAACTGTCTAACATGGTGTGGTTTGATTTGACCTATTGAACATTTATGGAAAGGTGTAACTTTCCTGTCTATGACCAGATGTAGTCAGCTGTTGTCCAGTTAAACGATAAACCAAAACAGTGTATGAATCAGTATATACGAAGCCGAGTGTTTTAAGCCTGGTTCACATACATGTCGTAAGTGCTCGCAAGCCATCACAGAACAGCGTTTGAGTGCTTGTGATCTATGTGAACCCAGAACTTGCACAGCTCGTACGACAGCGCATGCTGTCGTAGAAGCTTGCAAGATATGTAGTTCAGCCGGGCAAACATTCCTGCGACGTCCTACAACAAAGCGTACGGTTTTCTTGCCTTCTTTCTCAAAACCCACAGTTAGGTCAAGGCTATTCATGTAAACATGAGTGCCGTCAAAAAGTTATAACAAACAATAAAATTATTATTGTTATAATTTTTAATGTTAATTATTATTTATTATTTCTTTTCCAAGTGAAATATTATGATAGTTGATTTAAATTTTTAAACATATATACTTTCTGTAAACGTTTATGTAATTGCATAATAATTATATTATTATAAATTGAGATTCAAAAATTATGTATGGAGACAATGGCAGAACAAAAAATAATGCATCATTGAAAAATGGTTATAAGTTAAATTCAAAATTATAAAATAATATCCAACAATAATATGAGTAACAATATAATAAAATCAAAAGTAATAAATAGATCGGTGTCATTGAACAACAATGATTCATTAGTGATTTTATTCATTGGTCGGTCAGTGAAAGCAGGCTTCAGGATTTTATTACCTCCCAGTCAAGAAGGTGATTATAGTTCTTGCGATCATAATTTATGTGAACATGTATGGCACACAGTCGAACGACAGTCTGCGATGGCTTGCGAGCCAGGCTTTATTTTAGCAGGTCTATTGGGTTTTGCGATTCTGACATAGCAACCAACTCTGTACAGTAATCTATGATCTGAATAAATGCAGGTATGCACATTTTACATACCTAGAGTTATTTGTCTCGAATGATATATAATGTACTACACCAAATTTTATGTTAGTAATATAACAAGTTTGTTTTACTTGTTAACTTGTTATTAATGTGACAAGACATAGAAGCATATTTGAATTTGAGCAAAAAACTTTCATACTTTGGTATATGCTTGCAATATTTAATTTTATTTATCCACAGTAAAAATTTGCGCATTGATGTTGTATTGTCAGCGAAATAGTCAAAAGTATTTATTGAACAGTTCAATTTTTGAAAAGTTTCTGTTCAACGTAACAAGTTCAATGCATCTGTCTTGTCTTGTTTTGAGCCTTCTGCAACCTTGGAAATGCATAAAATGCTCTGGCGGCCGGGGCTCCGCCCCGGACCCCGTTGGGGGGGCTTACAGCGCCCCCCCAAACCCCCCAGCTGTGTCTGGTGCGTACGCCAACGATCGCCTACTGACAGCAATGAGACAGTTGGGGTAAAATTTCAGTTGCCACTACAACCCTGCTTATAGCTGTAACATGTGGTGGATTTTTAAAAAAAATTGTGATTGTCAGTAAGAGGTTAGGAATTGTCTTACTGGTGAGAGAACAACTCCGTACAAATACTTTGAACCCAGAGTGAACTTAAAAAGTTGAACTACATTCAACCCACTCAGAATAACTTGTCATTAGCCCTTCAGTAGCAATGATTGATTTATTGGGGGACATATCTTGTCTGTGTAAGGAGAGTGTTACTAGTTTCACACATTTGAGCTTTGACTTCTGAAAACTTCTACATGTCAATTACAATATATAATAATAACAACAACTGCCATAATGCTAAAGGTTTGTTAACTCTACTGATTCACGGTATTGCACATAGACTTATCATTGGTTGACATTAAATTGACATTAATGGTAAAGATATTCACTTGAGGTTTCATCCAAGCCTTGACGCTCTACGTAGCCTTATAAAATAATTAAAATACTCAATCAGTTGGTTCGGAAGACCTGATTGGATTGAAACAACTTATCAGCAACTATTTCACAAGAACGGTTCATAGGCTGTCAAATCAAACACCCACAAGTATTAATGGCATAAGGGTATGCATTGGTTTGAGAGTAGGGTTTGAGCATTAGTGGGAAAATGGTGCGTCTACTCTGTCCATCCCTGCTCACCCGCTGTCTTTGTCACTTTTTTTTTATTATTTCTTCTTGCAAATAATAATAAATGGCTAGTAAAAACCAAACTTGTTTCTGCCAGTTTGAGATGTTAGTGATGATGAGCAGCAGCACTTTTTAGCCCAAGTACAATATTTGCTGACGAAAATATATATGGAGCATTGACAAAGAACACATGACATGCATTGACACGTGACCACTGGTACTGAGTCTACTAAACTAAAGCCCCTGATTCAAAGCGGTGTCGTTGTGGGGAGTGCCATCAGACACCCATTCAACTGAAGTTGAAATGATCTGGTCAAGAGAACTTTGCTTTCACCAATATGTAGATGGTGACTTCTAGCCTGGAAAGGATTGCATACTGAGTGCCTATGTAATGGCCTATCATATCCTCAGTGATGTAAACATTCATCTGCAGTAGTTAACAACATCATGTTACAGAGTGTAACTGGTGATGGATTGCTATTTACAAATATGAATAACAGAAACTAAGGTTTTGTGCTTATTGCAGTTACATCAACTTCATGCAAGGCCATCTTGGGCAGCATAATCAGATAGTGACTCCAGCCTGTTAGATTATTGGAATAGAAATAGCCAATAAGAATACAGACTGGAATAGAAATAGCCAATAAGAATACAGACTGAAGGAGTCACATGAGTTTCAGGTAACTGAAAATATAAATAGTCTGAGAACTGTCATAAGTTTTAAAGTAAGACTCCCAAACCAAATCTACCAAATGAAGTGTGAGAGTTATCATCTCCTAGCCCATTGGTGCTGTTTATTTCAAACATGACAGAGAGGGTAGCTTACATTGATAGTTGGCATCGATGTTACAGTCAAACAATTGTTAATAATGTTCAAAGACTATGGAAGAATATAAGAAAGAATGCATTTCAGTTAATTTAAATACAAAAACCCTTGTCACTTTTGTGTGTCTAAACTAGTAATTGAAACAATAAGGTTGGTTTTTGTTTAAATTTTTGCTCTGAAATTAATGTTTTTTTTTCTTCTGAATGCATTTCAAAACATAAAAACAAGGATATAAGAACAAAGGGATTGGAAAACTTGAAAATAAAATTTTTGATGATGAAATGCATTTCCGGTATTGGAATGGATTGAGAAAGTGGGTCACTGTTTTCATTAGGCAAAGATGGCCTGATGTGGAACACCAACATAGATGACTTATATCACTCACAGATGTCAAACACAACAACAATGCAGCTCGCTTTGACTTTCCAGATGAGTTGGAAAGCCTGCTTGACAAGTCTTACTGCATGTTTTACTTCCACGGATCCTGTTGAAGGCCACCATTTTATGGAAAAACAACTTCTGATCGCTAATACTAATGTATTATGATAGATTCAGTTTAGAATATGCAAAATATCAAAGTGTTATAATATATGATAGTGTCTATGACAATCAAATAGCTAGTGTCTATGACAATCAAATAGCTAGTGTATATGACAATCAAATAGCTAGTGTCTATGACAATCAAATAGCTAGTGTATATGACAATCAAATAGCTAGTGTTTATGACAATCAAATATCTAGTGTTTATGACAATCAAATATCTAGTGTATATGACAATCAAATAGTTAGTGTTTATGACAATCAAATAGCTAGTGTTTATGACAATCAAATAGCTAGCGTTTATGACAATCAAATATCTAGTGTCTATGACACAGAAGGTTGGTGCATGCAGCTGGCACCAAGAGCTAGGTTTATATAAAAAAAAAATGTTTCAAGTTATACAACATTTAGTAATAACAAGCATGCAAACAATTAGACATATGAAGTGCTGATGAATGGGTAGAGGTAGAAAGAACATGAAAGTAATGTACAAGTGTATAACTAGGCAATACAAACTAAACTATTTCATTAACCTAGTAACATATACATTTCTCAACTTTTCCATATTTGGTTCAGGCTCCTTTGCTATTACTATTCGTCGATTCTGAAAAAAGTAATAGGCCACACTTCTCAATTGATATTTCTTCATCCAAAAAGACATTGCGATATCCAATTTTAGTTTGTTATAATCTATATTTAGCATTGTTATGCTATTTGATGTTTGTTTGGTTTCTATCCCACACCGTATAGCTGAACTGCATAGAAAAGGTTACAATGGATGTGTGCATACATGCAAGGTGCATGTGTCCAAAAAGTGTTGACCATTGAGCAATAACCGTTCAATAATTTACCAATAACCGAAAAATTAAACAAAACATTCCAAACAGACAGGAGTCAACATTATATGATTCATTATACAATATTTTATACAATTTACTTCTCTGTCACAATTATACATTTCTGTTTTGACTTTTATGTACGTTTCAATGAATTTGCACCGATGTTTGCTACAAGTTGCACTGATATGCTGTAAAGGGGAGATTTTTCAGAGTTTAATAGTAACCTAGCGCAGGGAACTTCTAGAACTCTCTGATCCTGCACCTCCCTAGTGATATTATACGTATATCCATTAATTATTTGGTATGTTTCTCTGTCAGACATTTACCAACATAAATCCATACTACAGATTACATAAATGAGACATGCCCATAATTACTGTCTCTCTCTGTATCAATAGGAGGAGTCACAGCTCACAGGAAGTGCACACACCAAAGCATGTACATCAGTTCTATCATAGAGAGTCTAAAATAGCAGGAACTATATCACTTTCTCTGTCTGCAGATATCATCTACCACACAGCGGGTTTTGTTGACAACTAAATGCAGGTTGGAGTCTGGTGGAGTGAAATGTACTCTACAGTCAGATACGACAATAAGTTGGCTTCAAGCTCATCAATAATACAGCAATGCTGACTGATGCAGCCACCTCTGGCAGCGTGTAAGAATATCACCTATCTTACAACTGTATTCACTATTTGGTAATTAGATAGATGTATCAGTCATAGTTTAGAGTGTCCTTCTGAGCAGACAACTCCTCACATATTGTTTATCTAATATATTTGGTTTTACATACACAGATAGAGGGAAGACATTTGATACTGCCACCAATGGCTTAAGGTACAGACTACCAAGATACTTACAGAGTAACTGGATTGAATGGTTTGAGCAAACTCATTGCAGGAATGTTATTTATATAAGATGTCTGATTGGTTGCTCAAACTTTGATGTGGCTTTCGATTGGATCATTTTAAATTACATAGTTTGCTTATTTCTATGTTAAAGTGAAAATGCAGCAGCAATCCTGGACGGCTATTATTATCTTTTTTCTACAAACGATTATTTATGTAAGATGTATGGCTCAAGGTACAGGCTACCAAGCAGTGTTCGAAGTGGAAGTAAAGAGGTATGGGAATGCCTGGGCCAGGGATCCAGGTGGCCACCTAGATCATACACATTATCTCCAATCCAATATACAGGTATATGATATACACATTATCTCCAATCCAATATACAGGTATGTGACATACACATTATCTCCAATCCAATATACAGGTATATAACATACACATTATCTCCAATCCAATATACAGGTATGTGACATACACATTATCTCCAATGCAATATACAGGTATGTGACATACACATTATCTCCAATCCAATATACAGGTATGTGACATACACATTATCTCCAATCCAATATACAGGTATATGACATACACATTATCACCAATCCAATATACAGGTATGTGACATACACATTATCTCCAATCCAATATACAGGTATGTGACATACACATTATCTCCAATCCAATATACAGGTATATGACATACACATTATCTCCAATCCAATATACAGGTATATGACATACACATTATCTCCAATCCAATATACAGGTATGTGACATACACATTATCTGCAATCCAATATACAGGTATATGACATACACACTATCTCCAATCCAATATACAGGTATGTGACATACACATTATCTCCAATCCAATATACAGGTATATGACATACACATTATCTCCAATCCAATATACAGGTATGTGACATACACATTATCTCCAATCCAATATACAGGTATGTGACATACGCATTATCTCCAATCCAGTATACAGGTATATGAGATACACATTATCTCCAATCCAATATACAGGTATGTGACATACACATTATCTTCAATCCAATATACAGGTATATGACATACACATTATCTCCAATCCAATATACAGGTATATGGCATACACATTATCTCCAATCCAATATACAGATATATGACATACACATTATCTTCAATCCAATATACAGGTGTGTGACATACACATTATCTTCAATCCAATATACAGGTATATGACATACACATTATCTTCAATCCAATATACAGGTGTGTGACATACACATTATCTTCAATCCAATATACAGGTATATGACATACACATTATCTGCAATCCAATATACAGGTATATGACATACACACTATCTCCAATCCAATATACAGGTATGTGACATACACATTATCTCCAATCCAATATACAGGTATATGACATACACATTATCTCCAATCCAATATACAGGTATATGACATACACATTATCTCCAATCCAATATACAGGTATGTGACATACACATTATCTCCAATCCAATATACAGGTATATGACATACACATTATCTCCAATCCAATATACAGGTATGTGACATACACATTATCTCCAATCCAATATACAGGTATATGATATACACATTATCTCCAATCCAATATACAGGTATATGACATACACATTATCTCCAATCCAATATACAGATATGTGACAGATGAATAAATAAACTAACAAATATTATTTATTTAGTGAGTGCCTTTGGTAGTTTTTTTCTTTCTATAATAGTTCCTGTTTTTATAAGCTTTTGCATGCAATGGATGTTCTTTATTGTTAGTTTAATTTTGTTATTGATTAGGGACATGAATATTGTCTACACTAATGGAAGAAGACAACTACTAATTTTAGTCTTTTTTCCTTGTTATGATTTATTTGACAAATGGCTAGAGATATATGTATTAGTTTGATCAACAAATGACATTTTTGCCTGCTCAGGAGTTGTCATGCCTTGAACTATCAAAAGCTGCAGCTGGCTTTTGATAGCTTAAGTGTGACGTTATAGGTAATTTGTAGTCAACAAAAAGTAGATTGATGCCACGTCTCGAACCATTGCTGCAGTTTCCAAACCAAAAACCAATTTATGCTGCTGGTAATACTAAGAGCCTTAATATGCGAAACGTTTGTGAAGTAGCCATATGAACTCTCGAAAGACTTTCCACAGGGCTGGGCCCCACACTCATGCTCATGAGGGCACTGGTGCACTGAGTTAGACTGGGTGTCTGACTATTCATCACATGACCTACATAATCGGCAGCCCACACAAACAGCAGCCTGTAACAAACACATGACCAGCTGACCATAAAGTTGCAATGCCAGCTGATTGTAGTACATGAAAACATAGTGAATGAGCTGAATTGAAGGGAATAAATTATTTTTACATTCGTACCTTTAATTTAGACATTCTTCCTCTTTTAGTGTACAAATTAACTCATCTGTTTAACGTGCATAATACGAGGGTAAGATATTAGCGGTACAAGCAAGAAACTGAAACTGTTGGTTTGTTTACTAATATTATACTTGGTAGAGCAGAAGATTACTAGTCTACATATAGGATGGTCCAAGTAGACTGAGGAAGAGAGTCGTCTTCCCTTAGCATGAGGGTTTGGTGAGTCATCAGCACCTCAACCATTCTAACTAATTTATGATCATTGGCTAATGTTTCCTTGACCTTAATAAGTGGCCACTGACTTTGGTGGACAAATATCATCTCTAACAATCACAATGTACCTAATTTTACTGAATTACACTGCGCGCCATCGAGACCAAAATGATTTAGCTAGCCTGTGTACCACAAGCCAACATTCTCTAAAGCAGGTGTCTTTGCTATCCACTTCTCCTGCAGGTTACACAACCACCTTGAATTCTGTGGTTTGTAGTAGATTTAGTTTCAAAAGAGACAAGTTTTTCTCTGCCATTGCAGCCTGTTATCAGCCTGCAACTCACAGAGGCCATACAAGAAGGTGTACAGAGTGGATGTCTAGTCTAGTCCATAGCAACCATGGCATTTAGTGCACACCAAACTGTTTGGGTTATTGCTTGCTTCCAAACACAACCTACTATATGACTGGCATGTGGTGGTTTGGTATTGGTAACAACAAAATACTTTTTTGAGTATTTGTATTTTTGTGCTACACTCCCTGTAATAAATGCTGGTCAGCAAAATTGCAACAAAAAGATATTTTAACGAATATATATTATTCTTGTTATTTTATCCTTTATATATACAAATTAAACAATTATTAACCATGCAGCGAAATTATATTTTTGTCATCATAATTGCTGATATGATAAAAGTCCCATGTTTCGAATGTTGCCCACGTCTGCTAACCGCTATATCAGCAAACTGTTTATTTGTATTCTAGTATTAGTATTATATTATGTTACAGTAGCTAATAGGTTGTTTATATTGTTCATCTTCGTAGTTATCCTCTTTGTAATTTATTTTTAAGTTGTGGTAAGCCAACTCCCAGCAAATGCTCGTTTCAATCTCGGAGTTGTCAACTACTGATCACTCTGGAGGAAAGGTTTGTGGTGGAAAACCCTTTTTAACCGGAAATCATCGCCTCTGTAGCGTACTTGGCAAATGACAACGATTTGGTGGTGGTTATTTTTTCCTGAGAACACTAGTTCAGTACTATTTAAATTAGTGTCATTATCTATCAATAAAAGAGGCACAGATAGCCACTTTTTCCCGAAAGCTGTTGGTCAGAGGTATACATACGGTTGTTACTAAATCAAGAGCAATGATATATATTCATGCAAACATCATAGTAGTAGATAATCATCATCGGATCGACGAAGTGTAAAAAAGTAGTAAGAAGAAGATAGATGATGATGATGAATCATGATGGTCACCATCATCTTCTTTCTTATACTAATAGTAATTACAACACCAACCATCATCACCATGATGGTGATGATGATGGTGGTTGTAATTATTATTATAATAATTGTTATTAATATATTACTTGCCAAGCCTATTGTTGTTGTTGTAGTAGTACTAACTAACTACTACTAAGTAGTAGTAGTATAAATATATTATTGACAATAATATATTTATACTACTACTACTTAGTAGTAGTTAGTTAGTACTACAACAATAATAAAAACAGCAACAATTAAAAAAATAAATAACAATAATTTATTGTTATTTATTTTTTTAATTGTTGCTGTTTTTATTATTATAATTAGCAACATAACGTTGCAAATTACTAATTATAATAAGAATAACAGCAATTAAAAAAATAATAATGTTGTGAACAACAATAGTAATTATTATTATTATGTAGGAAATAATATTATTACTTGATCGATGCTTGAATTAATTAATAGTTTTAGTAATTATAAGTACTGGACCTGGTGGTTATTTATTTGTGTAATTTTATTATTATAAATTTAGCTAGCTAGCACAGCTAAATCGTTTCTAGTCACAGGCATACTGTAGAAATTGGTAGGTGGGGGCCACTCTTGGGAACTTTATGTTGTGTTTTGTTGTTGATGTTTGGAAGGCGATTCATGGTCTGACAAATGTGTCTTCACATGATGGCTTGCTGACTCAAAAATAATTTGGGCAGCATTCCACTAAGAAATTACCAAAAAGTTACAGTAAACCCTCTGGGCTGTCAGTACTGACATTTTTTATGGGAATTGGAATGAATGTAGACAGGAATGAACGTCGACAGGAATAAATGCAGACACAGCTGGAATGAACGTAGACACATCCTGGAATGAATGTTGACATACCTGGAACGAATGTCGACTATGCAACAAACCAGAGAATTTTGACTTTCATTCCTGGATGTGTCTACGTCCGTTCTCGGCGATATATAACATATCATTTCGATTTTCATTTCAGGAGTTGTCTACTTTGGGAAAAAACGATTATTTATTTTACTCCTGGAACGAACGTCGAGACAAAAGTTGAAATGTTGCCAGGAATGAATTTCGGCACTTCCTAAAATGCACGTTGAGTTTTTTTTCTCTGTAACATAGTTGACTTTCATTCCAGGTCTGTCGACTTTCATTCCAGGATGTGTCTACGTTCATTCCAGCTATGTCTGCATTCATTCCTGTCGACGTTCATTCCTGTCTACGTTCGTTCCAACTTCCCTTTATATTCTAGATGACTACCTGAGAAACAGCAAGAGCATGTTTCCAAAGTTGTGCTTGCAAGTGGCGTCTTATGCAAAGCTTCTTGTGATCCCCTGAGTCTTCTCACTAGCAAGTCCTAATTCACAGGGATTACCAAGAGTCCTCATCTCAGATATGAAACGGCAGGCACTCGTATTACCCCATATTAGTGTTGCGATGATCCGCAACTCATGCTTGTCGAAGAAAATAGAGACTATGCCCCCTGTTATAATTAATCGTTCAAACCTAGCACTTTCGAACTGTTTTTTGAAAATGCTTGGTCAGTACAATAATCCATTACAAGTTAATTTTTTTCGGTAAACTCTTGGAGTCCTTCACGTGGAACTTCACAGCATTTACCGTGGGCTCATACGAGTTGCCCAACATGTTAAAGCTGAGATGATCACCCTTTGTCTTCCTCGTAAACTAAGACTTGCTAGCTAGGAGTATGAGGTGCTCACAAGAAATTTTGCTTGAAACGCTTTTAGCAAGCACAAATTTTGGAGATATTCTGTTCTGCTTCTCCAATGGCCATCTGGTTGGACTAAAATGTACCTATGAACAGCCCAGAGGGTTTAATTTTTGATAATTTCTTAATCGAGTGTTGCCCCAATATTTTTGAGCCAGTAGGCCAGCGCTTGAAGTCAGATTTGTCAGACCATGATTTACTTTCCAAACACCAACAACAAAACACAACATGAAGTTCCTAAAAATGTTTCTAGTATTTAATTTATTCATCAAGGATATAATAGGGTTTTAACTTATTACCATACACTACCTACTACTAACAATAAATGAAATAAAATGGTAATTAGTAATGGTAATAATTTAAACTTGACTACTATTATTACATTCTACTTGTGCAGTCTAAGTTACACTGGCTTAAGATTGGTTTCACATTAAAGTTTTCAATATGATGATTGAGGGAGGAACTTTATATTAAGCTTTTTGTATTACACACACCACCATATGAATGGATGAAATAGGTTACATTATTATTTTACCGTAGTTTATTTCAACTTTACCGATACATTGACTAGAGTAACATAATTTTGATTTAACCAAAAATTGTAACCTAGTGATCAATAGTTATAATATATGAGGTAACGAAATTTGCTGTATTTTTTTTTCACTTGGGTAAAGACACAGCCACATCGCAAAGGATTGGTGAGTTTTAGGCCATTTTTAGGAGCTTTATGTTGTGTTTGGTTGATGGTGTTTTGAAGGTAAGTCATTTTCTGACAAATCAAAAATAATTTGGGTAGCACTCGACCAGAAATTTTTCACCAGAATTTTATCCAGAGATAAACCCTCTGAGATGTCCATACAAACCCTTTATACTGCAATCAGATGAGTACTTGAGAAGCAGTAACAGCATGATTCCAAAATTTGTGCTCGCAAATAGTCGCTCAAAATTTCTTTTGATCACCTGTTGTCTCCAACCTGCAAGATCTAATTTACGGGTGCGACAAAAGGTGTCATCTCCGCTTTGAAATTGTGGGAAGCTCATATTATTCTCACAGTAAGTGTTGTGAGGATCTATAACGCGAACCTCAAAAGTTTGTCTTAAAAATTTATTGTGTTAACCTAGTGCGTTTGTTCAATACTTTGAAAGCGCTAGGTTAGCGTGATTAATTTATTTCAATGCGCATCATCTTTATTTTCTTTGGCAAACACAAAGTCACAAATCCTCACAACACCTACCAGCGGGATAATACAGAGTGCCAGCAATTTTAGGGCTGAGATGAGGATTATTTGTGGCCTAATTGAATTAGGTTGTGCTGATTTGGCGTCTCAGGCGATCATCAGAACTTTCTCGTAAGACTCTATTTGCTAGCTCAACTTTTGGAAACATGCTGTTGCTGCTTCTATGGTAGTCATCTGAATGGAATAAAAAGGCTTGTATTGATAGCCTAGAGGGTTTACCTTTCAATAAATTATTTGTTAAGTACTGCCCACTTTATTTTTCAGCCAGCAGGCCAGCATGCGAAAACGGATTTGTCAGACCATGACGTACCTTAAAACATCAACAACCAAACCCAACATAAAATTGCTAAAAGTGACCCAAAATCCACCAATTTTCTGCAATAGTCCTGTGGATAAAGCTCCCACAATGATGAAAATAGTTCACATAGGTACCAAGTAAAATAAAATATTATGGTCTTGTCAGTCGATTAAAAAAGATGTGAAGCCATCAAAGATTCAAATTACAGTAGAAGTTGCTTATAACAGCCTCACTTACAACAGATTATTGCATATAACAAACTAAACTTCAAACTCCCAAAGCAGTAATGTGCATAATGCTAGAGTTCATTTACAGTGAACTTTTTATATAAGTAACTCTCAAGTTTGTTATTGGAGACTTTCACTGTATAATTGTCTATACGATGCTTGAACGTTTCTCTCTCAAATTATTTTAGTTTTCACAGAAAAGCTTTTGAGAACAATAATAATGTTTTGTGAAGTGTTGTCATGGTAACAAAAATAATGATTGGACTAGATTCATATTGTGTAAGTATATGGTTTTGTGTTACTTGTAATTATAGCGAATGATAAGAATAATTTATGCCACTGAAATCGTAGCAAAAGATAAGAATAATTTAGATATGAAATTCCCCAAACTCGGTGAACATTATCATGGACATTGCGAAACACAATCTCAAATTTTTCTTTTTCGGTATCTCTTTCCACACAAGTGGATGAAAAATAATGGTAATTTAGATAACGGTTATTAAAAATGAAAAAAATAAACAATTTAAAGTGATACATTCACTATTTAATTATTCATGAAGTTAGTGAGAACCATATTTAGGCCCCTTTGTTATTGATGTCAAGTTTTTGTAATCTTTAAAAGTCCTTGTCCTAACTTATAGCTTCACCATGTAAAACCGTGGCATGTAATAAAAGCACAGGCATAGTGAGCTCTGCTGACATGTGGTAGTAGCAATGTGTCCTGCATTTAAATCATAAATATACCAGAAGGTACAATACTGTAGTTGGTACAATGCACTAACTAGAGCAACATTGTAGCTTGCTGGTCGTATTTTGTCGGAATTATTCGGAGATTTTGATTTAGTAGAAGTCTCCTTACTGTGGTAACATTTGATCTTTGCTTTTACGGATTGAATGAAGCCCAAATTTCGACAAAAGAGCATTTATCTAGTTAACTGAATGTACGAGGTGAAATTTCATTGATGTAGTTATATTTGGCCTACTGAGCCATTAGTAGAACATGGTTGAAAGTGCTTTTATATGTTGTGGTAAAGTGTACCATACTTTAAAGTAATTTATATCTTGATACTAAATATTATTTGTACACAAACATCAGTAGGTATGATACTACTTTATGGATAATAATCATGTTGTCATGTTACATTTTTAAAGTATCTGTATTTATTTGCTTGCTTTGATATTTTATCATCTTGCATAAATATTCTTGCTACTTAAATTGAAAAATAAATTACCTGACATCAAAAATTTTAATACCATTTGATTTACTCTAGCTAGGTGTTGTTACTCCAATGCATAAAAGTACAGCTTTTGTTTAATCAAATTTGGTGCCAACCGGATTGTGAACAATTTACAGATACCGTACTTCGACTGTTGAACAACTTATCAATAATTCATTTGTATGAAAATAAAACGACTCATTAGTCTTCAGTTGACTCTATCATATATTTTGGTTTAGCTTACTGATTTAGTGAGTCACATGAAAATTCAATACTTTGACAGTGGATGATAGATATTGTTAATCTGTTTTGTTTTGTTATAGCCAATCAGTATAGTATATTGTAATAGATGCTTTATTACATTTGCTGCTTGTTATACTTTTCACATGAAATCACACTAGAATTTGTTTAATGGCACCTGTGTCTGCAGGTTAAATGAATGTATGTAATTATCTTTTGTTATGTAGTAGTTGATCAGAGGATGATGTTGTGAAGGTTTTCTGGTGATACAATATCTAACCTATTATCTAATCTTGAAGTTCATTAACATTTGGTGATTGAAGCTTGTACAATGGCCGACAGGTGAGTTAAATACTTATACATATACTATCCTTTCTCTTTGCTCATCACAATCAATTCCCTCCTTCCCAAGTATGCTCTCCACATTAGCACCTTCATCTTTTCTCTCCCACCTTGTTCTCCTTTCCCACCTTATTCTTTCTTCCCACCTTATTCTCCCTTCTCACCTTATTCTCTCTTCCTGCCTTATTCTCCCTTCCCATCTTATTCTCTCTTCCCACTTCATTCTCTCTTCCCACTTCATTCTCCCTTCCCACATTATTCTCCCTTTCCACATTATTCTCCCTTTCCACATTATTCTCCCTTTCCACATTATTCTCCCTTCCCACCTTATTCTCCCTTGCCCTCTTTTTCTGTCTTCTCACCTCATTCTCTCTTCCCCCCCCCCCTAAATTTCACTTCCTACCTTTTTCTCCCTTCCCACCTTATTCTTTCTTCCCACCTTATTCTCCCTTCTCACCTTATTCTCTCTTCCCACCTTATTCTCTCTTCCCACCTTATTCTCGCTTCCCACCTTATTCTCGCTTCCCACCTTATTCTCCCTTCCCATCTTATTCTCTCTTCCCACTTTATTCTCCCTTCCCACCTTATTCTCCCTTCCCACATTATTCTCCCTTCCCACATTATTCTCCTTTCCCACCTTACTCTCCCTTGCCCTCTTTTTCTGTCTTATCACCTCATTCTCTCTTTCCCCCCCCCCCCCCCTCTTATTCTCTCTTCCTACCTTATTCTCCCTTCCCACCTTATTCTCCCTTCCCACATTATTCTCCTTTCCCACATTATTCTCCTTTCCCACCTTATTCTCCCTTGCCCTCTTTTTCTGTCTTATCACCTCATTCTCTCTTCCCCCCCCTCTTATTTTCTCTTCCTACCTTATTCTCCCTTCCCGCCTTATTCTCTCTTCCCGCCTTATTCTCTCTTCCCGCCTTATTCTCTCTTCACGCCTTATTCTCCCTTCCCACCTTATTCTACCTTCTCACCTTATTCTCCCTTCCCACCTTATTCTCCCTTGCCCTCTTTTTCTGTCTTCTCACCTCATTCTCCCCCCCCCCCCCCCTTATTCTCTCTTCTCACCTTATTCTCTCTTCCCTCCTTATTCTCTCTTCCCGCCTTATTCTCTCTTCTCACCTTATTCTCCCTTCCCACCTTATTCTCCCTTCCCACCTTATTCTCTCTTCCCTTCTTATTCTCTTTTCCCACCGTATTCTCCCTTCCCACTTTATTCTCCCTTCCCCTTCCTCTATTTTCCTACTCCCACCCACTCTGTTGTACGTACATCCTGTTTTTCTCATACTAAAGCCTCTTCTTTTTCCTCATTCTCTCATCTTCCCCAGTCTCGCAGTCCTCTTTCATCATCTTCCTCCTCCCCTTTGGATTTTCTCTGAACTCTGCCCGTCCTCACCCTCTAGCTCTTTATGGTATCCAAGCCCTCTCTACTCTCTTCTATATGTTTGTTATTCATGGAGTCACCTATCATATCATATTGTCTGTTTGAAGACTTGCTTTGTCAGCTACTGATCTCCTTGTTTTAGATGGATATACAGTATATGGCTGATGTGTCTGTTTACAGTTAATATTATATATGGTATGTCTGATATTTACTCTATTTTATCTATATATGTACATTATATTGTACTTATGTTGTATATAATACAGTATATGTACATTATATTGTACTTGTGTTGTATATAATACAGTATATGTACATTATATTGTACTTGTGTTGTATATAATACAGTATATGTACATTATATTGTACTTGTGTTGTATATAATACAGTATATGTATATTGTACTGTACTTGTGTTGTATATAATACAGTATATGTACATTATATTGTACTTGTCTTGTATATAATACAGTATATGTATATTGTACTTGTCTTGTATATAATACAGTATATGTACATTATACTGTACTTGTGTTGTATATAATACAGTATATGTATATTGTACTTGTCTTGTATATAATACAGTATATGTACATTATATTGTACTTGTGTTGTATATAATACAGTATATGTACATTATATTGTACTTGTGTTGTATATAATACAGTATATATACATTATATTGTACTTGTGTTGTATATAATACAGTATATGTACATTATATTATACTTGTGTTGTATATAATACAGTATATGTACATTATATTGTACTTGTGTTGTATATAATACAGTATATGTATATTGTACTTGTCTTGTATATAATACAGTATATGTACATTATATTGTACTTGTGTTGTATATAATACAGTATATGTACATTATATTGTACTTGTGTTGTATATAATACAGTATATATACATTATATTGTACTTGTGTTGTATATAATACAGTATATGTACATTATATTATACTTGTGTTGTATATAATACAGTATATGTACATTATATTGTACTTGTGTTGTATATAATACAGTATATGTACATTATATTGTACTTGTGTTGTATATAATACAGTATATGTACATTATATTGTACTTGTGTTGTATATAATACAGTATATGTACATTATATTGTACTTGTGTTGTATATAATACAGTATATATACATTATATTGTACTTGTGTTGTATATAATACAGTATATGTACATTATATTATACTTGTGTTGTATATAATACAGTATATATACATTATATTGTACTTGTGTTGTATATAATACAGTATATGTACATTATATTATACTTGTGTTGTATATAATACAGTATATGTACATTATATTGTACTTGTGTTGTATATAATGCAGTATATGTATATTATATTGTACTTGTGTTGTATATAATACAGTATATGTACATTATATTGTACTTGTGTCGTATATAATACAGTATATGTATATTATATTGTACTTGTGTTGTATATAATACAGTATATATACATTATATTGTACTTGTGTTGTATATAATACAGTATATGTACATTATATTGTACTTGTGTTGTATATAATACAGTATATATACATTATACTGTACTTGTGTTGTATATAATACAGTATATGTACATTATATTGTACTTGTGTTGTATATAATACAGTATATGTACATTATATTGTACTTGTGTTGTATATAATACAGTATATGTATATTATATTGTACTTGTGTTGTATATAATACAGTATATGCACATTATATTGTACTTGTGTTGTATATAATACAGTATATGTACATTATATTGTACTTGTGTTGTATATAATACAGTATATATATATTATATTGTACTTGTGTTGTATATAATACAGTATATGCACATTATATTGTACTTGTGTTGTATATAATACAGTATATGTACATTATATTGTACTTGTGTTGTATATAATACAGTATATGTATATTATATTGTACTTGTGTTGTATATAATACAGTATATGTACATTATATTGTACTTGTGTTGTATATAATACAGTATATATATATTATATTGTACTTGTGTTGTATATAATACAGTATATGCACATTATATTGTACTTGTGTTGTATATAATACAGTATATATACATTATATTGTACTTGTGTTGTATATAATACAGTATATGTACATTATATTGTACTTGTGTTGTATATAATACAGTATATGTACATTATATTGTACTTGTGTTGTATATAATACAGTATATGTACATTATATTGTACTTGTGTTGTATATAATACAGTATATGTACATTATATTGTACTTGTGTTGTATATAATACAGTATATGTACATTATATTGTACTTGTGTTGTATATAATACAGTATATGTACATTATATTGTACTTGTGTTGTATATAATACAGTATATATACATTATATTGTACTTGTGTTGTTTGTAGGAGCACAAGTAGAGTTGTCTGTAGAAAGTACAGGATACCCAGATTACCTGTACAAAGATGAACCAATAACAATCACTTGTACAGCTAGTGGGTACATGACTGTTGGATATGTAGGACTAGTTAATGGCACTACTACCGCTGATACCAACCATGGCTGCGCCGACGTGGTTTCCAATTGGGCTCCTACTGGTGAACTAGATAATATACCAGGAATTGCTACCTTGAACCAACCATCCTGTGCAGAGGCTGCTTTAAACTCTCCTCCATTTACAATCACTCTCTCAGATAAGGTCACTGAGTCTATGAAAGGATTCAATCTGTCATGTTTAGCCAAGTTGGATGGAGCTGCCACATTGTCTACTGAGAGATTAGTTATCAGCGATGTAAGAGGTAAGTTGTCAGTGATGTAAGAGGTAAGTTATCAGCGATGTAAGAGGTAAGTTGTCAGTGATGTAAGAGGTAAGTTATCAGTGATGTAAGAGGTAAGTTGTCAGTGATGTAAGAGGTAAGTTATCAGTGATGTAAGAGGTAAGTTATCAGTGATGTAAGAGGTAAGTTATCAGTGATGTAAGAGGTAAGTTGTTAGTGATGTAAGAGGTAAGTTATCAGTGATGTAAGAGGTAAGTTTTAATGAAGTTGTATATGTGTAAGTAACAGAATCTGCTAAACCACTTGACTCTTCAACTGTCTGTTTAACCTTCTTGTATCAAACGTACAGCACTTTTTCATTTTTCCGCGTCTGTTGTTTTAAATTAGCATCAGTTTCCTATGTTGGAAATGCTTCATAATTTGTAGTTTTCAGCCGTCCAAGCGTTTGCTTACTGCATTGTTTGTGAGAGCTAAGGCTAGCTTCACGTCTTGTACTGTTTTGTCCAATTTCCCTCGGTTTTCAAAGAAAAAAAACTCTATAATTTTTATACTAATCTGTAGAACTTCTACTGCTTTTTGGGCATCTGATTTAGCCATCATTGAGCAGCATTCAACAATGGTGTATTTTCTCAAAAGTTTATATAGTATGAAGTATTGCTAACAGATTGAAAGTTGAAAACTAAAAACGAACAAAGAATTTAACTTGTTATTTATGTAAAATATTGTTTGTTACATTCATAGAATACAAAATGATAGCCAGTTGTTTGTCTGCTTACAGTCTTGTTAGTTTATAAAACAAATCCATGATCAAACATTCATTATGTAATTGTTATAAGAGTTATCAGTGCATCAGTAGGTGTATTTGTTGGCAGGATCAATCCATACAATAAATTAAATACGTAGTATTTCTCGCAATTTTTTATTGTTGATGGGCCGGTAGCAATATGACAATTAAATTGCAAAAAACAATAACAAATGAAATCGATTTGTGAGGCATTATCATTGGTCGCTAACACCATCGATCCATCATAAAAAATTATTACATAGCCGTGTGGGTGACGTTTATTTCAAAGAAGTTTCTTTCCAGTATTATTATTTTGTCGTTGTTTTGTAATAATACAAGTTATATATATTGTTTATTATTATTAATTATTATGATTATCATATACAATACTAGCATGTTATAAATAAATGCAATCAGTTTGGTAACATCTTGTAATAGCCCCATTTGGGTATATGTCACTATTAAAGCTAGCTTTGTATAAGATTTGGAACTATCAAGTTAGGCATTTCCTTTATATTCACCCACAATTCATCAGTTTCCAACGTCTTGCTTGATTTAATTATATTTGTGTTCTCAAGGGATTGTGTTGAGTTTGTAATCCAAAATCTACCCTACATTTGAGAGAAATGAATATATATATTATTATTCAGTAATCACCTGGCTGTTTGGCTATTAAGTGAACGCATTCATTTTGTTCACAATCCTTTCTTATCACTAAACAGTGATAATGAATATCAGGGATTTAGTTGTTTTCACTGAACAGTCTTTAGTTTCATGGATAAAAGAATTAGTTAAAGTCAGTAAAGCTTCAGTTTTGCCCTCTTTAACCTTCTACCAATACTTATTTTGGTTGGCTGATAATCTGATTAATATTTATGATCTCCGTTTTACAATTTGACAATTTTCCAGGAATTTTAATACAAAAACTACCTAAAAAATGTTATTATAATTTGCCACAAACAGACAAAGAACAAAAAAGTGCTTCATTGCAAAGACTCTAATCTACAATAGTAATGTCAGTCAGTTTTTAGAAATGATGTGAAAATTTTTTTAATAAATTTGAAAAAAAACAGTTTGTTTTCTCTGGTAAATGTAAAATGAGCAAATAAAAGAGAGTCCGCCAACAGGCAGCCAAACTGTGTGAAGTTACTTTCATTTTAGTAAAAAGCAGCCAGTCAGCTTGAATGTGCTAACCTAAAATCGGGTAGCTTAAAACACAATTTAGCGATGGCGAACAAAAAAGCCAAGTTCACACATTCACAAACAAGTATCATAAACTTCACTGTAGCAACTGATCACTCTTAAGCTACATGTACATCTACAAGTTAGCCACCGATTTGACCCAACTGTTCGGAAATGATGATGGGGTGTTTCTCATATTTTTTGCTCTACTTGCCATTCTCAAGCAATGCCAGTTAAAGTCGCTGTATTGGATGTCATAGTTAGCCATAAAGTACTTTGCCACAAACAAGGGGACTCATGAAAGATTCTTCTCCACATAAATGCTTGCGCTCAAGAAACAATTTTATTGGAAACATTGAAACTGCGAGGAATGATATGATTGGACAAATCACAAATTGCCTTCCGGTTTGTTTGATCCTGATCAAAGCCAGCCAATTGCCTCAAATAGATCACTACCGATTGTTTTAGTCCATTTCACTGGAAACGAAAATAAGGAAATCCCCAATCTGTAGGCAGGCACAATCAGCAGCTCATCGATAGATGTACATTGGTTCTTAGTTCTCATACATATCCTGTTTTGGATGATCATTTGTATTGTGCAGTAAGCTATTTTCAATGCCCAGTTATTTCTGTTAGAGCTATTTAAAGAAGATCATTTTTATTGCAGACTGTTTTTGTTAAAGGGTACAGGTTGTCCAGTTAGCTCAGTGTCTCACTGGTGAAAACAGGTCCAGGATTTCTCAACAAATCCACTAAATTTTCACTGATTTCAGTCTACTATTTGGCCACAGTTTTAAGCAATGTTCAACAAACGATTTCTTTTTTTCTCAAAAGTTTGTTGCCCGGTTTATACAAGCCATCTCGTCGTTTTTGGAATGCTCCGAAAATAGTGCTGATCTCAACATTGGATTTATACACGTGCGCTGGAAGTTAATTGATCCTAATCGTACAGCAAGGCATAATAACACACCAATGCTGTGTAGAAAGCACAAACAAGTTACAGTTCTTTAGTATAATCAACCACATGGAAGGTAGATAACTTGGTCATTTGGTAATTGACCATCATCCATGTGGTTTCTACTTTCCTGTCAATGATTACTGCTACTGCCTGAGGAAATAAGTAACTGATAATGATAAAACGATCATATTAAGCATATAAAAGTATTCATGTAATTATTTTATAAATGCTGATAATAGCAATAATAAGAAACAAAAATAATAACAAATAAATTTATAATGATTATTTAGTTTACGTATTTTATTACTCAATCCATAAAATGGTGTTTATCTACTCATTACTGTTCTAAATACAGTCAAACCTGCATAAATTGGTGTTGAAGGGCCAGAAAAAAACATTTAGGGATGATATTGAATTGCCCTAATTTGCCTTAAGACTATAAAAAAAAAAATGGTATTGCAACTAATAATATGATAATAATATGGACTCCAAACATATCTTTCACTAGACTCACATTCTGAATAAATTTTAATAATAATGACAACTTGGACTATTGTTATTAATTAAGTAATAATAATTATTTGAATAGTTTATTATTATTTTGATGCTAAACATAATAATACATGATTGTCAATTAGTGTATTGTTTTATCAATTAATGGCAATGATCATTAAAAAAATACCAAGAAAAAAATTTCTAATTTACCGATATCAGCTGCATTTTTTTATCCAGCTGAACAAACGTGTTTAGACAGCATTGACTTGTTATTATTTAAGGCTGGTAGTTTATAGCTAGCCTTGGGTCTTTGTTGCATTCCAAGAATGTACACATTTCAGTAATCTCAAATTCACCATTTAAAGTTGCTCAGGCATTGTAGTGAATACTTTTACTAAATTTTTGTCATTCATGACAGGGAATAACTCTTTGATTATTTGATTTTAATAGCTTGCGATAAACGGCTGACAAAATTATCTGCTATTCACACCGTACATTATCTAATGCTTTTCACGGATGTTGCTTGGAAACTACACCTGAAGAGTGAAAACAAAAAAATTTCTCAATCGAACTGGATATGACAATATCAACTCTTGTAAAGCCATTTGCAATGTGTAAATGTTGAGACTTTGAGTGTGGCATCAAACAAACTGGTTTATTGATTTCTACTGCGTCAATTTATCCACGCTTCATTGTAGTCTATTATTTTTTTCATCATGTTGAAAGATAGAATATCCAGCGAAAATAATAATCAAAATTTATTAGTAGCAGCAGTACTTGTTATTATGAATATTTTTCCTGGCATAAATTGTTTTTGAAGTTTAATTATGCATTTAATGATTACACACAGTATAAAGGGCGGATACAATAGGCATTTTCGGATCAAGAACGTCCATGCCTTGAAAAAATTGGCACGGGAAAGCGCTTCCGAATGCAATTTTGACGTTCGTTCCTGGCATAATTTCTATGCATGAACGTTCAAAATCAAAAGTTCACTTCATCGGAGTTATCTTCTTTTTTTTTCTAGTGTCGCAGTGAATAGTAAAAGGCGCATCCTGCTGAGGTGACAGCTTTTTGGTTATATATTATAAAAAAGTAAATAATAATTTTGATAATTATTACCAGTTACTTATGTGTTTTACTAATTACTATTTTTCATTTTTAACAATGTTTATTATCAGTTGGTGATGTTTGGCTATTTGAACAATTGTTTTTTTTTACTAACTAAAGTATAATAAAATAATTAAAAAAACTATAAGAACTTATAATAATATTAATGATGATATCATTTGAATAACAGTAATATTAATAATGATTATCATACATTTTTCTTATATTATAATTATTTATTACAATTTTATTTTTATTCACCATCCTCAGTAAAATGTGTCCAAAAATAATTTCAACATCAACATGCTTCAAGACTTGTTATTATTTATTTTATTATTATTGTTAGGAATGAAACTTGAGGCCTCATCACTCTTGTCTTGTTATTGTAACTAACATAAAAGGGCTCATCATTTGCAAAAATGTTTATTATAGGAGAACTCTACGCATTCGGTTCAAGAACGTCATAGGGTGGACGACCCCCTGAACGGTAAAACCACCGTTCAGCATAGAGTTCCAAAAAACAGGTTTTGTACTCGCCGAAAAACGAAAATTTCGCCCATTTTGGAATGAACGTTCTCGATCCGAAAATGCCTAATAAATGACTAAATGAATATTTCATTTTTGTGTACAACATGAGTAGCACTGCAAGTATTTCAGCTAGCCGTGTTATGTTGTGTAAGCCCCAGATTTGGGGCATTACATGCCTTATTATGTATAAAGCCATTCAGTATAAGGCAGCGTTATGATATCAACAGGGCAATGGTTCATAGAAGCTCGGCATATTATATATGTGAAGTTTTGTTATCTAACTAAAAGTGTAAATCTAGAGAATAGCTAAGAAACTGGCCTATTTGTTTATGTAAAACGTTGTTTGTTACATTTATATGATACAACATGATGGCTAGTTTTATGTCTGCATACATTTTTGTTAGTTTGTTAAACTACTTGTCCGTGTTCTAACATCGTTTGTGTTATTTTTATTAGATCTATCAGTGGATAAAGCTGTTTCTAAACTACTTGGTGAAATTATTTTGCATAGTTGTTGTAAATTAATATTTTACACAAACAAGATATATCAAAAGATAAAAATGCTCCAGTATATAATATCCCTACCTGCGAGTGAACATTTGACACAATTGAGAGTACCTTTCTATACAAGTAATAAGTTATATGTTATATACAACCAAGTTGTTACATAATAATACTCAGTTTATTGCATTCACAGCAGCATCTGTCCTCAGTTAAATCTCCTTGTTCAACCACATCAGTTTGTAGTTAGTGAATTGTTGATACTGTATTTAATTACAGCTAGTTTACAGGATACAGCAGTGATGGTTTACTACTCAATTATTCATAGCTTGATATTGTGTTGTAGTTGTCCCTTCTGGCAATCCTCAACTGTCCATCTCTGGTGAAGAACCTAAAATAGTAGAGGGAAAGGAGTTTACCTTTACCTGCAGTTCATCTGGTGCAAGTCCTCCTTCTGATTATAGATATGGTGAGTAATATATAATTGTATTGTATCTGTTAGTTATGTAATGTATTATATTGTATTATATATAATATTTATATATTATATTGTATTATATATATTTATAGTTATGTATTATATTGTATTATATATATTTATAGTTATGTATTATATTGTATTATATATATTTATAGTTATATATTATATTGTATGATATATATTTATAGTTATGTATTATATTGTATTATATATATTTATAGTTAAGTATTATATTGTATTATATATATTTATAGTTATGTATTATATTGTATGATATATATTTATAGTTATGTATTATATTGTATTATATATATTTATAGTTATGTATTATATTGTATTATATATATTTATAGTTATGTATTATATTGTATTATATATATTTATAGTTA